>JAVTVY010037878.1:0-17504 GCA_036873755.1 Hanleya hanleyi | reverse complement strand
ATCGGACTGTTATCACCATGACCGACATCCTACGCACTGTTGAGACGGGAGACCTCTATGGATTCGTGGAATGTGATCTGCACGTCCCTGACCACTTGAAAGACACGTTTGGTGAATGTCCACCCATCTTCAAAAACACTGAGGTGAGTCGAGATGATATCGGAGCCCATATGCGCACATACGCTGAAGAACACGACTACCTAACGCGACCACAGCGTATGTTGATCGGCAGCATGTTTGGCGAAAAAATCTTGCTCGGTACCCCTCTGCTTCAGTGGTATATGCGGCACGGACTGGAAATTACGAAAATATACCAAGTCATAGAATTCACCCCCCAAGCTTGTTTTGAGAAGTTCGCGAACGACGTGACTACCGCCCGTCGCCAAGGAGACGCCGACCCCAGCAAAGCCATCATCGGGGAAACGATGAAATTACTTGGGAACAGCGGATATGGAAAAACGGTAACGAACCAGGACCGTCACGTGACCGTGAACATTTGTACCACGAAACAAGCCCGCAAACGCGTGAATTCGCCGCTATACCGACACATGGAGATGATTGACGACACCACCTACTAAGTGACGTCAGCCAAAAAGACCATCACCTATAACCTGCCGCTCCAAATAGGATGTATGGTGTACCAGCTGGCCAAACTGCGAATGCTGGAATTCATATACGATTTCATGGGCGTGTATTTCCACCAATCAGACTGGCAATTGATAGAAATGGATACCGACTCAGCATACATGGCTGTTTCCAACCCGGACTGGGAGTCACTCGTCAAACCAGAATTACGTGCACAATATGAGGCGGAACGGGACCAGTGGCTACCCCGACGCGACCACTACACCTACGACAAGCGGACACCCGGCCTGTTTAAACTAGAGTGGAGCGGTGATGCCATGATCGCCCTGTGTTCGAAAACTTACTTTTGTCACGGTGATGACAACAAATTCAGTTGTAAGGGGGTGAGTCGACGCGACTCTAACATCAGCAAGGCTCTGTACCTGAATGTCCTCCAGAGCCAGGCCAGTGCGAGTGGCACTAACCGAGGTTTCCGTATCATCGACCACCAGATGCGCTCGTATACCCAGGAACGGGACGCCTTGACATACTTTTACCCCAAGCGCAAAGTCCTGCCCGATGGTGTGACTACAACCTATCTTGACATTTAGAGTGATAAATACGAACACTGCGAATATTCCACTGGACTAAGGAACTGTTCTATTATTCAATTTGTATGGGTACCAAACGCCTTTGATATATATATATGTTCTATGAGTACTGATGATATTGCACCGAATTAACTGTTGCATATAGGTTCAATAATTTTATGGGTACCAACCGCCTTTGATAAGGCACCCCCTGTTCTGGGCTTGAGTTTTCACATGGTTGTTCTCACGTTGTTGTTGTTACTGAAAAAAAAAAGATCTCACCAAAAAACCCTGTCTTGTGTGTTTTATTCATAATGCATCAATGCCCAATGTGGAGATTCAGTCAAACTGAAATCAGTGGTGTAGGATGGGGCCAAAATATAACTCATCAATGTTAGAATGCAAGCGCACTATAGTAAAATAGAGAGAGCCAATGAAATCAACCCACAGACCAAGTACGTGTATTTGGTCTAGATTTGGAGCAGGCATTTCATTGAGCTGCGTGTATACGGCGAGTGAAGACTCGACCAACACGTATAGATTAAGTTGATGACTATAAGTTCTATGTAGCGCGCTGCGGCCGGGGGAAACCCCCCAGCCAGGGTGTACAGTGCGTGGGACTACTTTCTGCCCGCGGAGGCAGACCACATCACCACCAGACCGCATCACCGCGGATGAATACATGGAACTATTTTTGACCTGCAAAGGCTATCTATTGTCCCGGAGAGGGCCGGACATTGCCGGAGATGACACCGGCCGTGCCGCCATGCTGAACCAGAAGGCAGACGCCGCCATCTTGGATATGGCCCATAATGCACCGGGTCAAAATACTCGCTTCTGATTGGACGAGAGCTCTGTGACGTCATCTCATTTGCATAAAAGAGCGGGAATTTCAGTTTTATATACTGCGCATGCGCAGAATGACGATATTTCAACCCCACACCCACCCCATCAGATGCCCCTTCACGAATGCTTCACTTTGGTACCTTACTCGACCCCATTGGACCATGCAGCGTATTTCCAGTCTGGGGACTACTTTTTCTCCGCGGAAGCTTTTTTCCCCGACCGCATCACCGCCAAACCGCATCACCGCGGAGGAATATACATACCCAGGGACCTTTGCCGGAACTATAGTGACCCAGAGTTACCTCCCCCTAGATTGGAACTCTTCAGTGTTGGAGGTGGGAAAGGTCAGTCACGTGACGTCATCTCATTTGCATAAATAAGACCCAATCGGTCTTTTATATACTACTGTTCTCCCAGTTGCATCTGTTGCATGAAGGCACCGATATTCCGTTTCGAAACATTGGACGTGATCCTTTATGAACGTATCTCTTTGCCACATTTAATACTTTTTTAAAGTACCGGTATTACAGTTACTCCGAAATAAAGAAAATAAATTTTGTAAACGTTTAAATTTTTATATACTTAATCTTCAGGAATAAATCAATATGAGATGGGCATACTCGAATATACATGCAACTGGAGACAAAAGAAAGGCTTTAAACTTACAGTATAGAAAATACTTACGAAGTTACTGAAATACTTTATTATATAAATTCTCTCAGTTGATCTACTCGATGGTATTTTATTAACATACTAGATAACCGGGTTTTTGCAGGATTGCCATCGCTCAGTGGGGCGATCGAAGAATAACAGCTATCAAGGAGATAATCTCTGGGATGAAACTTGTCAAGATGTTTTGTTGGGAGGATCCACTCTCAGACCGGGTACAAGTGTTACGAAGGTATTGTTAACCCTGACCTGGGAGATTTGAGGCTTATACTTGGGCCTGTGTAGGAGCCATTTCGCTCCCTTAATATTGTTCCTACTCATTGGGATTGGGGCTGAAACTTCCCACAATATACCTTGGGATCAAGCTCTAAGAGAAAATTTTAAAAGACACATCATAGATGATTGCTCGGATTAAGTCATGTACTGAGAAATATCGTCTTCATAATAAAGCCATAGCTAAAAAATGCTGAAAGCGACGTAAAAAAAATAAACCCTATTCACTCACCCACTCATAATGACGTCACTCCCCCCCCCCCCCACCCACCTAGACCGGGTAGGGCTTTAAGAAAATGAAAGGGTATAATGTACATGCATGTCATAAATCTCAGTAGTTGAATTTACGATCGCCAATTCGAAGGCGCATAAACTAAAGTAAAATATATTTTTATGAGGTTTCATATTATTTCCAAAGAATTATGTTATATTTTACAGGAAAGAAACAGACTTTCTGAGACAAGCAGAGGTACTCCGCTGTATAAACTACGGCATGTCTGCCACCCTTGGACGGTTCACGATTTTCGTAACATTCGCTGGGAGTTGGTGGTTAGGAATAACCTTACCGTCCTCAGCAGTAATTCTCGCAATTGGATTGCTGGAGGAGTATCAAACCTGTTGTCGATGCGCAGTTTCCGCCCTGGAGGAATTATTGCAGTTAACACGGTCCTTACATAGAGTTCAGGCAAGGCTACGCAGGCAAACCGCCACCAACCATTACCACTCAGTAACTGGTTGGTTACTTGTTGGCGGAGAACTGATTGGTACTGGTAGGAAAGGTCCCCTTGCGATACCGTTCAGTTGTCAACTGATCAGTACCAACCGGTAACCGACCGGGCACTGATCAGGTTAAAAAACCTCATATCAAAGTTATTCTGATGTATATTTAGGTGAGCTGTTTAGGAAGGAAGCCGGAGGGCTGAATTGTTATGTTTTATTTGAAAGATGTTACGAACAGGTTTTTCTAAGACACGAGTTATATGTTTTCCGTGGAATCTTAATTTAAAAAGTCGCCATGTGTAATTACTTTCTCGCCGTGCCGAGATATTTAGGCATACCTTCCCCACAATACGAAAGTACGACTTGAGCGCTCTCAATCGGTCGATAGAATGTTTTTGCGATGTGATTTGACCCTGTGACATCAACGAAGAAGCCGAAGTAATTCACATTTTCTGATCGAACTTGACGCAAAGTTGAGAAAAGTTCAAATTTGTCGATGGAATGATGGAAATATTCAGGGGGCGAGCTAAAGCAGTCCCCTCCTCGCCCCCTCATGCAAGGCTGTGACACATCTTCTATCACCCAGGGTGAACTCGTGACTAGGGCTCGTATGGAACCCTGTTCAGCAAGATCTTCATACTCACCGCTTTGGAAACGACAAGGAATTATATCTGATGAAAATACTTTATTTAGTCCTTCACGAGGATTTTAATAGCATTTAGAAGTTGATCGATGCATGGTGAGTGATTACAGTATATAAGCTTCTGTTTGATAAGAAACAATGGGATAAGCTAATGGAGTGGAATTTGGTCATTTCCGCACTGTATATAATGTACCGTATTTGAAAAGTTATCATAAAAGACATCGAAAAATGACAGAGATAACGACTCAAAGTGAACATGATCCCGCACGACCAGACACAAAAATACTAGTCCATCCTCCCCACAGCGCATGCTCCATTTCGCAGGCTCATTTACCATCCCTGCCTCCAATAGCGGAAGTTGACCTTTACTACGTTGCTATGACGTATAGGGAAAAACCAACGAACGCATGGTTCAGTTTGAATCCGGCCAAACAGCTCCTTCCGTGTTGCACATGAGCGAACTACTTTTCATATGCTCTGTCCAGATAAACAGGGAAAATAATCTCCAGATAATTCTTTTTAACGCTAGGTCAACAGAGGTATTATGCAGACTTGAAAAGTAATCGAAATGTTCGGCAAATATCTATTTTACTATATATGATGTCACTTCCGGCAATGTGCGCGAAGGCCCCGAATCCGGTCCAAAAATCTGACTGGTGGCTGGGGTGTTACTAGACCCCCAGCGAGGTGGTTGATACTAATCCCGGAAGGAACAGACCCAGACGCGTTACCCGCACAGGACCAACATACCACCCAGTATCTACCAAGAAATTGATTCTTTTAATTTCTTTCGTCGCAAAATAGGACGCAGCCTGTCCTGTACCCTGATACTCAACCAAGAACAGGTTGCTTTGGAACTTCCACTCAGATATTACCACCGGTTTTTCAGTAGGGGTTTGTGTGTACGAGAGGGGTACAAAGATTTATCCACGCGATGCAAAGAACAGTATTTACCAGAATAACCTAAATGACAAACATAGATCGAAAACTTGCATACAGACAATATCCTCCACTCGATTCTCTCTCATAATATCTCCCTTCACTATCCTTTTCGTTATGTTTTTGAAATCATAGCGCTTGAAACAACATCTACTGAACAAAGAACTGTATAACGAAATCCAAGTAAAGCATTGTTGTGACGGGCTGCAAAATCCGCATGGAAAGCGGCCCTAAAACTACAATTTCATCATCATCAAAAGTTATGTTGATAAACTGCCGTGCATGATCAATTGGCCAATGAAGAAGGGGATGGAATGTCCCATTATGTAAGGTCTCCTCTACCCTATCATAGCAATCGTTTATCTTATATTTATTACATGTTATGGTACAGAAATGTCATCAGGTACTCCGCCCTATTTTCTGCCTCTCCTATTCCTAGAGATTCTTATCCCGAGCTCATGTGATCATATATAGTTAGAGGATGTAATCTAGTAAACAAACTACGTTGATGAACCTCTTCGTCATAACCGCTAACATCACAGATAATGCTACTGACACCTTGCTGACATGTGTGATGACACAATAATTAGATCTGGAATGCCGTACAAGCATTCTGGTAAATAAATCTGAGGCAAAGAACATTGCGCATCAATGTAAAAAAAATATGTTAAAACTGTTCAATCCTTTTCCTTAATAGCAGCTTGAAGAGACAAATCTCGTGTATTCCAATAAAATAACTGTTGATTTTAATCTATTCGACTTTTTCCTTCAGGAATTCCTCATGTTGCCAGAACAAAGGTCTGATAGATTGCAGAATATTGGTCCCTCGACTGAACGATTTTTTTGCCCTGGTGATATTACTGTAAAGAATGTCTACGCTGGATGGCTACCTGCTGACGAAATAACTGACAGGATTCGATCCCGTGATGAGGCCACAGGCAAAAATCAGTCCAGCTCAGCCACATTACTGAACCCTGTAGACAAACCGGTAAGGGGCACTTGGCAATTTGCAAATTACGCATTTTTCCATTATTGCTCGATTATTCCATCTACTGTGGAGTGAAAGATGTTTGAGTAGACGGAATATAGCAAAAAAAGTGACAGGTGCCAAAGTAACGTCATTGCAAATATACGATATTATGGAAGGATGTATTGATTTAGTTAATTATGATAAACCTAATATATATATAACTTTGGCGAAGTATTGGCGAGTTTCATTTGTTTTGTTTTTCTCCAGGTGTCCAGGTGTTTAACATACCAAGTACAAAACGTTTCCTTGACGATAAAAGCTGTAAGTATTTGAACCGTTAGCCATAGATCGAAATACCTTATGTTACGGATACATCAGAAACAAGAGCTTAGTTGGCAATCGTAAGTTGCTGATGGTCAATGACCGTGAGCGTTAAACTCTTGACCTTAATCTTGATACCCGTCTCATCCATCCCATGATGCATTCACTCACAAAAATGTGATTTTCAATAGCTTCTTGATTTTATTGACCATTGACCGTTCCATCTCAAAAAGTTTTTGTTTCCCATGAGCATGAGGTATTCCTGAAATTACAGGCGTCTTGTCCGTCATTCATAATTCAGCCGTCGTCCATTAAGGAATATCCGCGTCCATAATCCAAAGACCTATTCCATATTCCATATAACAGTATTAGCACCAAATTCAAAAAGACATAAACATAAGCTAGTTTCCTGCAAGAAAGAAGCGGTCAACAGTTTTCAATGATGCCGACAAGACATCATGATGTACCAAAAATATAAAATCCGTATCGCTAATCAGTGTTCTTAATCCATACTATTCGTTGTAAAGTCGTCATCTAGTGAATGGTATAGCTCAGTCACGCTTTGATTGTGACTGTTCATACATGTGTGAGCACCATGAGGATCTTGAAGTACATGGGTTCATACGGCCCCTAGCCTCGGGTTAAGCGGAATTAGACACAAGCTACGAAATATCACGATCTACATCCTTGGACTGGACACTGTTTTCAATACTTTCCCTGTTAGGGGGTAACCGTGACCTTGACCTTTGGCCTGTTTGACCGTTGCCTGGCAACTGATGTATCCACCCAAATAATTTGAATTTCTAAGATATCCTGATATTTCGTCTTTGACGTCAAGTTTGTTTCACTTTTGTTTTTAGGGCGAGCTTATCGTAGTGACCGGACAGGTTGGATCTGGGAAGGTGAATATACCCGTATTCTGAACTCGCACCCAAATAATGAACATTTGTGTTAATAACCAACACTTCAAACCAAATGAGCTAATCCAGCGGTGCATTCATGATGTCTAATGTCACTCTGCACGGGTGCAATGTCAAAAAAGTCATTCAAATCTTATTCCGAAAAAGAAAAGACCAGTTTTTATATCTATTTGAAGATAGTGAATTTGCCCATGCCATTATCTTATAGTTAGTCTTATTGGTACACATGTCCGAGGTGGGAGACTTCCATAGTTTTACACAAACAGGCATCCAGCCCATATCACCAGAAACTGCTGCATTTTGGGGCATACTTGCCCAAAGCTAGGAAAAGTCGCAGGGGTCTGGGTTTGTATCGAATAATACAAGATTGGTTCTTAGAACCCCATATACCGGCAGCATATTCGATAACATGTCATACATCTTTGTGAAAGTATTATAATTGACAGCACCCAAACGTACATTTGGAGATCACCAGAACAAGTGCTCTAGTGCAGACTGAGCAACCAATCTCAGTAAACCCAGATATAATATCACGAAACACTGTATCTCACATCAGCGCTATATAAATCCCGTGCGAATTTCAAACTACATCTGTTAGCCAATCAGAGAGACACAACTTTAAAATAGCACCCCTTGTAATTACACACATGAACAAGTGAACCAAAATAGTAAACAAAATAGTGAAACAGTATCCAAATAAGGTATCATGTCCAGACATTGTTTGTGGGAAACGTTTTCCTGTAGAAAGTCCAAAGGATTGCCCCTGCTGAATAATCTGGGTTTTTTTGACGGGCGGCTGGGAATATCAAAAGACCGTCTCGCGGAGAGAATGTACTTATCCGTATACGGAAATACCAATCAATTTCAAATTGATTTGAACACCAGGATGTTTTGCAGATATCATAGAAAACTGTTGACGTTCGCACCCTGCCAGGAAACTAGCTGGATGGGTTCGTTACCTTTCGTTTGCCCGATATATCCCTCAAATTTTTTAGGGAAATGAGCATTTCCATGAATTGAGAATGAATAGTGAACAAAATATATCCCTCAAAACACCAACTGCTTAAATTTCACCTATCTGACGAAAATACTCATATTTACTCCGGATTTTCAGTCTACCAATACCTTGGATTTGAGATTTTCCCCTATCTTCAAAATGCGATTTCGGCAGTTGTCTATATCGTCAGAAAATCGGTACGGCGAAGGACCCATTTGTTGTGGCTAATTTTAATCATTGATGCATAAGGAAAAAAGTATAGGCAAAGAAATTGAATTTTCACCATGTTAAGTTTTTTCTAAGATATCACGTTGAGTGAACATTTCCGTCTGAAGCCTAAAACCCCACTGAAATCCATGTTACTTCTTAGATTCTCTCATTCATACGAAACTGACTTATATATATAAAAAAAAGATACGATCAAAATATATGATTCTTGGGATATGCTAAGTTCCTACGAAGTAGGCTACTATCTGCAAATTGTCCGGTAGTCAGTCAGTCAGTCAGTCAGTGAGTCCAACCGAGTCCTTTCGTCGGCAAAATAAGGAGAACCGTTGACATTAGAACCTTGATTTTTTGCATGAAGGTGCATTAGGGGACTGTTACCAGCAAGTTCTGAGCTGACCTGAAAATTTCTGGTGATTTTTGATGAAAATCACTGGTGATTCTGACTTGGGCAGTGCCCATCTTAATATAGGCAGGATTTCAACGTGGTGGGGGGGAGGGGGGTTGGAGATTTCCAAGAGTTCAGTTCGTGTCGGAGTCCTAATGCCTACCCTACTTCGTAGGTCCTGTGACGTTAGTCACACTGCTCATGTTTGCAATTAGACCTTCAATAAAGAGGGTACTTTGCCATAAACTTCTCTTTATGTGAAAGGTAGCGAAACTTAATTTATGACTGGATATTGGTGTTAATAGTGTCCTATGCATATGGATATGCTACTATGGACGCAAAAATCGTCATGGACGACGACTGTCTACTGAATGTCGGATCTAACGCTTGTGCCTGAAAGTTGTACCCATTCGTAAACTACAGTACTGCTACTGTAATTACTCAGGCTTTGAGATGATGAAAACAGTGAAGTGATAATTAGCTGTCTCACGTGACATATGGAAGGGCCAAAATGCGGAAAATCTGTCCCATTGTTCATTTTTATAAAACTAGTACTGCTAAATTAAGTTTTAACGAAGGGAATTGCATACTGGTCCAAATCCAGTACATTTTTGCCACAGAATTGAAACCAGTAATTACAGGATCATGTATTTTGATATTTCAGATTGGCATTCTGGCCCTATTAAACCTATGTGTATGGACTATATTAACCTCCACACGAAGGAGAGTTCCAATTTCTTTAATACGTCGCTGTAACCCAAATATGCGTATTAACTGAACGTTTCTTACTATCTCTATTCACCAACCAGTCCAGTTTACTGCAAACAGTCATAGGCGAGCTTCCTGTCAGTAAAGGCGAAATACAAGTCTGTGGCGACGTGGGATATGTATCGCAGCAGCCTTGGGTCTTCCATGGGACACTCAGAGAGAACATACTGATGTCACAGGAATTCGATAAGCAGCGGTACGACCGAGTTATCTACGCATGCGCACTTACAAGAGTAAGTATCTTACTACAAATGTTTGGTTGTAACATTTGCCTGAATGTGGCGTCACTGACTTTCGCTGAGACCATTGTTCAAATCGTTAGGACTGTACATGGACCATGATACAGGACCAGGGGGACAACAATTGCACCAGGTTGATAGGTCTGCTTTTGGCGGACAACAGGATGGATTTATTCCTAACAGCTGATCTCAATTTAAAAGCTGTACCCACACATTGATTTGGATTGATTGTTGTTTACTGGGTTAATAAATCTTGGGACCTGGGCTGATGAGCCCCATAAAATTACAAGGCCTGACACATATGACATCAATGATTAAGAATATTGCCATAGCAATGTCTATTTCCAAAAAAATAATAATACTAATGTTTGACACTTACATTAGAATGACTTGGTTCCACATAATGAAATTTTCCAAATAGTAATGATACTTTAATTGTTGTTGTCCCCCGCCGCAATGCGGCCGGCGACTTTAAAATAGTTCTTGCTTCTTTGTGTCCGTGGATGTGTGTGTACGTCCGTGCATGCCTGTCTGAATTTTCCGCAAGCGATAACTTCCTAACGCTTTGTTGGAGTGTTCCAAAATTCGGCATACGCATTCCTTGCGACAGACGCCAGTTGATATTGCATTTCAGCAACATCTGCCTGAAGGTGGCGCCACTGGGTCAAAATGGGTCTTGCTTCTTTGTGTCCGTGGACACCTGTCAAAATTTTTCAAAAGTGATAACGTCCAAATGCTTCGTCGGATTCTCCCGAAATTCGGCATACACATATCTTGAGACAAGACACTGGTTGCTACTGCATTTCAGCAACATCTGCCTGAAGGTGGCGCCACCAATCTTCTGTGCATGTCCGTGGTTTCCATTCAAATTCTTCACATGCGATAACTTCCAAATACGTTGTTTAATTAGGCATCCCTATGTGTTTGTCATTCTCTTCTTTCCACTTCTCGCTGTTAGTTTTGATTTCATGTCGCTTTAAATGACAGACACCATTTAATTAAATTTTGCTGTCCAGTCCATTCCACATCATATGATTTACACTAAAGCTTTTGCAGGAACCATATTTTATTTCAGAAGTATAATATGAAATACCTGGCGGGGGAATCCCCGCAGTACCAAACCCCTGTTAGTTTTGAATTTCGTGTCGCCTTAAATGAAGGACAACATTTCCTTCAATTTTGCTATCAAATCATTCTATTCCACGATTTACCCTAAAGCTTTTGCATGAACCATATTTTGTTTCAGAAGTATAAGTATAATATGAAATAACTACCCCTGTTTTTCGCTGTCCAGTCCTTCTATTCAACATCATATGATTTACACTGAAGCTTTTGCAGGAACCATATTTTATTTCAGAAGTATAATATGAAATAACTGGCGGGGGAATCCCCGCAGTACCAAACCCCTGTTAGTTTTGAATTTCGTTTCATCTTAAACGAAGGACAACATTTCCTTCAATTTTGCCATGAAATAATTGTATTCCACATTATATGATTTACGCTAAAGCTTTTGCACGAACCACATTTTATTGCAGATGTATAATGTGGAATACTGAACCCCTGGGTTTTTTTTTTAATTTCGTGCCATATTAAAAGAAGGACAACAATTCCTTCAATTTTGCTATCAAATAATTGTATTCCACATCATATGATTTACCCTAAAGCTTCTGCACGAATCATTTGTGTCCACACGTGTAACTAATTATATTTATTACAACTGAGTTTCGAAAGTTTGGCGTTTCGCAAACTTGCGCCTACATGTAGCACCACCTCGTGCCAAATCTAAATTTAATTTCGCTCATTGGATTTTTCTCCAATTTGGTATTCAGATACCATGCCATGATATGTCCCTTGGGATTGTATTTCGCCTGCTTCTGCATACTGGTGGCTGGTGGGAAAATCTGAAAAATTGTTCTTGGCAATAATTTGACAACTGCTCATCATATTCACTTGGAATTGTGTTTCGCACACTTGCGCCTACAAATCTAAATTTGGTTTCCGGGCAATAACTTTAAGACCCCTCTTCAGATTCTTCTCAAAGTTCGTATGCTGATACATGTACTATGTCATGAGATGATGCTTGGGATTGCGTTTTGCCCACTTGCACCTACAGCTAGAGATTGTAGTCTAGCTGTGATATTCTTAGAAAATAAAGATATTGTTATTATTATTATTGCATGTATACATTATTGGAAAGCTTATTTCTCTCAAATTTCAAATATGCGAATATATTGGTTGTGAGATTGATAGTTATGAAGATTTTCCATCTTCCATTTAAATGCTAGTCTTTTCATAACATGGGCCTTCATTATTAAACGTTTGTTTTTCTTTTTTTCTTTTTTTTTCATTAAATTGTTAACTTTGGCGCGTGAAACAGCCATAAACAAATTATCAGTCTCATTTTTTTCAGAATTTGACCTAGATAGGTTTCTGTGGAATTGTATGTGATTTCAATTGAGCAAAATTGGATAAAATGCGATAGCCACACTTTGAAGAGTAATATCTCAGCGACCCGAGCAACATCTAGAGCTTTTTTCTTTATCCATATCTATACCAAAACGGTTTTACTTATAAAGCTGGAGAGATCAAGTAATGGAATAAAAGCGATGAACAGATTAGAGCATTTACTGATAGTGAGGAGGCATGCATGGTTTGTGTGAGACAATTTTGAATTGCCAGCTTGGACGGTCTCCACTTATTCAGGCGAAGAGTGTGACACACTGATAATAAGATTTTTAAGGCTAAAATTGCATAAAGGTAAACCTGTATTCACCAGAAAATCCAGCCTGGAGAAAGAATGGCTACATTACTAATAAAAATGTACAATACAAATATTTTTCATCTTTTTGACCCCTAGGTGTGTTACAAGCCAGGGTTGTTTTTGTTAAGATTTTCGAGAAAAGAAGAACTGCATTACATGAGACGGGAATTTATTGCGGATTAAAATTGATTAAAAATCCAGCAATTATCTCGATATAATAGTATAGTAGATCAGAAATTATATACAGTTGTACAGTGAAACCTGTGTATACCGAACATGCTTGGGTCCAGATCATAGTGTCGGTCTTCATAGAGTTCTGGTTTATCAAGGTTCGAAATTCTTCAATTTTAAGCATTGGGACCCTCGATAATATCGGTATTTAGAGGTTGGTCGGTTTACTCAGCTGTCGATATTCACAGGTTGTATATGGTTCACTACTACGGACGAAAGGAATATTTTTTTTGCAATAAGGAGTATACTGTGGACAGGTAACAAGTCATAGATTGTCCATGGTGGCAATCGAACTCACATTGTCTAAGACACCAGTCACCTGGCCATACACGACATAGAATCCACCACGGTCACATCGCCTCCTACAAGAATAAGAGATTCTTTAACTGATTTTATAGAACAAAGACCTGAAGGTATAAAGGGACTAAATATTGCTCCTATATCCATGCGGGTTAAATACCCACATCCCAACCAAGAGAGGCAACTTAGCTCAGTTCTTGCCAGCAGTAAATCCATGTCATAGTTAAACTCCGACTATGTGGAATCGCATCCATGGAATCGAACGAAATTGTTGACCAGCAAATATCTGAGAAACGCATATTCTCATGGGTGCGGCCATCTTTAAACAATCCTGCACATACTTATAATCGAAAAAGAGCTTGGAGAATTAATAGAACTTTGAAAATAGAGACTTGAGGTTTATGATATTTTCAAATATCATTTACGAATCTATCCCCTATTGTCCAAGTAGCAGCCGGTCTCCACTTATTGACCAAACCCGAGCCCGGTTATGCTGGTATCCTAATATCTCTTTTGCACACGGTCACCAATAATGTTTTAGTTCCTTTATACCTGTAGGACTCATAGCGAAGGGAATGGCACCAGTTCACTACCATTCAAGGCGACCAAATGAATCATGTTGTTGTGTTTCAAAACTTACCGCATAAATGCATACTGCAAATAATGGCATATATTTATCAATCAATCAATGGTGTGTCTGAAATAAAAAGCTAAAAATAATTTTAAAAAATGTAATTACAGTGATTTTATAGAACAAATAGTGCTGACAATTGTATTACTTGATATATAAATAGTATCATGGGTAATTTCCTGGTCCTAGATAATTCAATCGCCCGGCATCTTTGTCAAAAATACATTATTTCATAACAGGATGTCGAAATGATGCCTCACAAAGATCTAAGCCTAGTAGGGGATCGAGGTCTTATGCTGAGCGGTGGCCAGAAAGCACGGGTAGCGTTGGCAAGGTAATTATAAGTTACACCGTTTTTATACGCCCGCCCAAAAGGCGGACGTATTATGTGATGGCGGTTTCCGTCCGTCCGTCTGTCTGTCTGTCCGTCTGTCCGTCTGTCCGGTTCTCGTGTCCGCTCTATATCTGGGACAGTTTCCTATCCACAGCTCCAATTTTTGGTGAGTGGATACCCTAAGGGGAGACGATGTGTCGCGTACCAAAATGAAGGTCGAGGTCACAGGTCAAAGGTCACTGGCCTAAAAAAACAGGAAATCACTGAAGTGTTCGTGTCCGGTCTATATCTGTGAACGTTTCTATCCACAGTTGCAATTTTTTGTGAGTGGATACACCAGGTGGAGACGATGTGTCGCGTACCAAAATTGAGGTCAGAGGTCAAAGGTCACTGTTGCCAAAAATCAGGAAATCATTGATCGTTGACAGTTTTCTATCTACAGTTCAAATTTTTGGTGAGTGGATGCCCTAGGGGGGGAACGATGTGTTGCATATTAAATGTAGGTCAAGGTCAGAGATCAAAGGTCAGTGTGGTCGAAAAATGAGGAAATCGTTAAAAAAATCGAATTTTTTGTGAGTGGATTCAATAGGCGGAAATGAAGTGATGCATGCCAAAAATTAGGTCAAGGTCAAAGGTCACTGACCCCAAATTAGGAAATTAATAAAAATAACATTTTTTGTGTCAGTAGACACATTAGGGGGACACAATGTGTCACATACCAAAATGTAGGTCAAGGTCAAAGGTCAAGGTCACTGTGACCCCAAAATCATTAAATTGTTAAAAATCATGATTTATTTTTGTCCATTGAGAAATTGAGGGGAGACGGTTGTCATGTACCAAAATTTAGGCCAAGGTCAAAGGTCAAGGTCACTGTGACCCCAAAATCAGAAAATCATTGAAAATCATGATTTTTTGTGTGCATTGATAGATTGAGGGAAGACGATGTGTTGTGTACCAAAACTGAGGTCAAGGTCAAAGGTCAAGGTCACTGTGACCCCAAAATCAAGAAATCATTAAAAGTCACATTTTCATATGCCTGTCGAAGACGAGGTCGTGTAATGCGATGTTGCGTTCTGTCCATTCATCCATTAACATTTGTTGTCCATGCGATAGCTCTAGTTTCAAGGTATGGATTGGTGCCAAACTTTGAGTATACCTTACTCGCATGGCAAAGTGGAGCCATACATATGAGATCAATTTGTCAAAGGTCTAGGTCGCAGTCCCCCAAAACTGAATCAGCTGACTAAATGTGTTGGAATATTGCTGGAATATTCGAAGTTCTTTCCCCTGCATTTATATGGTATTGTCCTGTGGAGTTGTCTTCCATGTTTGAAACGCTTCAGTTAGTTGAACTGTTGTGAAATAAAATCCATACATTTACTAATTTAATGGGGAGAGGAGTCCTTTATGAACTTCACACCTGTTTATTAACTCAAGAACAAAGGTTTACTTCATCACTTTCTTCTTCCTTCATGAAAAATTCTCTCGTTTGAAAGAAATCCATTTGCAGGAATACTACTATTTGCTTGTGTTTGACTATTGTCGATTTCAGTGTGGGATATGTGAGCTCTCGGCTCTTGCTTCAAGGTCAACTAGTTACCAAGAGTTAAGCTCATTTTAGTTTATCATTCAATATAAGATGTGATATATGTTACATTTTCATAAGCAAAAAATTGTAGACATTTCTCTGGATTGCTAGATCAATTGGAATCAAGGCTATTAAACAACCTTGAAATTTGACTAATGTAATTCCAGATATACGGGCGTATATTGAAGCCCCTTGGGCTCTTGTTTAAACTGTATTTTCTGATGAATCTCCTGGAGAGATATAATTTTAGACGAAAGCTGATAACGTCGTTCGTTGAATTCCGAAATAACCCTATCAAATATCTACATTTCATGTGATGATAATCAAAATCTGCCTTCAGGCATGAATTTATACAATTAGCTATAGGCAATGGTGTTTAAAAAGAAGAAGTTACTTTCAAAGAAAACTCGAAGATATGAGACTAGTGTATAAACACCGATGGTGTGTTATATTTTATTTATTGTATTTATTTATTTCACATCAATCTAATCAGGTCCAGCAGGCCCAGTAAATAAATGCATTTTGTTGTTCGTGAAGTTAGAGAGCAGTTCATAGTTCACAATTCAGTCGGCTATTCAGTGGACCAGTCATTATTTGGAATATGAATAACATTCTGACGTATATCTCCTAAATTAAGGCAAATAGGGCCTCCATATTTGGTAGTTATACAACACTCCTCAAGTCCTACACGCTGACCTAATTAGTTTCTATTTCCGCCGCTAAGGGGCGGTGCTGCGAATAGCCGACTAATACAATTTGAATAGCCTACTGGCCTATATCTCTCGATCTATAGAGGATATGGTCTTCATATTTGGCAGTTATACAACACTCGTCAAGTCCTACACGCTGACCTAATTAGTTTCCACATCCGCCGTTAGGGGGCGGTGCCGTGAATAGCCGACTGATAGAATTTGAATAGCCTACTGGCCTATATCTCCCGATCTATAGTGGATAGGGCCTCCATATTTGGCAGTTATACAACACTCGTCAAGTTCTACACGCTGACCTAATTAGTTTCCACTTCCGCCGCTAGGGGGCGATGCTGCGAATAGCCGACTGATAGAATTTGAATAGCCTACTGGCCTATATCTCCGGACCTAGAGTGGATAGGGCCTCCATATTTGGTAGTTATACAAGACTCATCAAATTCTACACGCTGATCTAATTAGTTTCCATTTCCGCCGCTAGGTGGCGGTGCTGCGAATAGCCGACTCATAGAATTTGAATAGCCTACTGGCCTATATCTCTCCGATCTATAGAGGATATGGTCTTCATATTTGGCAGTTATACAACACTCGTCAAGTCCTACACGCTGACCTAATTAGTTTCCACTTCCGCCGCTAGTGGAAGCTAACTAGGTCAGCGTGTAGAAATTGACGAGTGTTGTATAGCTACCAAATATGGAGGCCCTATCCACTATAGGTCCGGAGATATAGGCCAGTAGGCTATTCAAATTCTATCAGTCGGCTATTCACAGCACCGCCCCCTAGCGGCGGAAGTGGGCACTAATTAGGTCAGCGTGTAGGACTTGACGAGTGTTGTATAACTGCCAAATATGACGGTCCTATCCTCTATATATCGGGAGAT
>JAVTVY010037877.1:0-15768 GCA_036873755.1 Hanleya hanleyi | reverse complement strand
TTCAAAAACCGATCCATTCAAAGCCCGTTCCTTCTCATTCACCAAACACTATATAGACGATCTTCTCGCTGTGGATAATCGCTATATAAATGACGCAGTGAAGGATATATATCCACCTTCACTGGATTTGAAGGAAACTACAGATAGCCCTACAGGCATATCTTATTTAGATCTCTATCTCTATAAAAATGAAGCGGGCATTCTCTCTCGTCGATTTTATGACAAAAGAGATGATTACAATTTCGACATCGTAAACTATCCCTTTCTGGATAGTAATATTCCAGTGGGACCTGCATATGGCGTATACATATCTCGCTTAGTAGCGTTTGCTAGATCCTGTGTTAAATGTGATGATTTTAATCAACGTCACAAAACATTGTTGCAGAAACTTATAAAACAGGGCTATTCCACCAAGCGCCTCCACTCAAAGTTTCTCAAATTTGGCGATACATATCGCATGCTGATAACAAAATACGAACGTAGCGTGCAAGATCTATGGCGCTGCGTTTCGTAACTTGTGTCTAATTCCGCTTAACCCGGGGCTAGGGGCCGTATGAACCCATGTACTTCAAGATCCTCATGGTACTCATATGAACAGACACAATCAAAGCGTGACTGAGATACATCTTTTTTTAGATGACGACTCTATAACGAATATTATGGATTAAGAATACTGATCAGCGATACGGATTTGATATTTTTGGAACATCATGATGTCTTTCCGGCATCATTGAAAACTATTGACCGCTTCTCTCTTGCAGGAAACAAGCCTATGTTTATGTATACTATGATTGTCTTTTTGAATTTGGTGCTTATACTGTTATATGGAATATGGAATAGGTCTTTGGATTATGGACGCGGATATTCTCTAATGGACGACGGCTGGATTATGAATGACGGACTAGAGGCTTGTAATTTTAACCTGTGTATGCCTGGATTCTGCTGGTGGACAAGTTGTCCCCGAGGCCGGGCCCCTGCACACCCAACAAACATAATGAGCACAACTATAAGAAAAAATATGAAGACAGACCCGAGGAATCTTAGTGCAGGTTTCTCGGCCGAGTCTCTAATAGTTCGAAATGCACTAAGACCTTTTTCAATCCAATGACAGATATATTTCTGACAGCAAAGCAAGGCCACGACATCAAACCTTGTAATATTGCGCTTGATGATTGTTTAGCACCGAATTCTACATGTAATAATTTCAAAATTTCTAAGTGTGGACATCGTGGATGTCTCACGTGTCCACTCTTTAATACTTCAGCTTCATTTAGTTCCACGTTAACTGGTAACCCATATTCTGTTAACTCGTATGTTGATCTTAGTTGTTCTACTACAAACTGTATTTATTTAGTTTCCTGTAAGAAGTGTGGTCAACAGTATGTTGGCAAGACCACCCAAGACTCCATCTTAGGGTGAACGGTCACAGAAAATCCGTTAGGAAAAAGCAATTGCTTATAGGTAGGCATTTTTCTGGACCCGACCACGGCTGGGATAACTTTAGTATTCAGATCATAGACGTCGTCTATCCATCTACTAAGGATTCCCCTTTTGGATTTGAGAGAAAAATCCGACAGCGGGAATTATTCTGGATGCTAGAACTTGGGTCAGTGTTTCCGTTTGGTTTAAATGATAATGTCAGTGGGTTCGGCAATGCTACAAACCGCCATTCAAATATATCCAACATTACCCAACTATTTAAACCTCATCAACGGAGACATCGCAGCCATGGTTGGCGAAAGTTTAATAGTTCGATGATTCACGATCATATCACTTTAAATTACTTAGTGGGTTTAACTAACACACCCAATAGTATACATAGCTTACGTACAGTTCTGTATGCGTTACCTCCGAGAGCTTTAGATCAAATAGCCAGAGATATACAACAATCTGCGTCTTCAGGAAATATAATATCATCAAAAATCATTAAAGTATGTCAAGATATAGCGTATTTTCGGTTGTATCGTCCAGTGAACATAATCGAAACCTCTCAAGATCGGCTTTTCTTGAAACTCAACTACTTAGATAAAGGACTGGACATCATTAATTTACCTCGAATCCTGAATGATCCAGAGGTACGCAACGCTGTACCAAACTATTTTAAGTTCACAGAACCTCCTTGCATTTCATATAAGTACACTAAATCTATAGCCACCAAAATATTCAATTACTCCAATGCTGTCCAGGAGTTTGACTGGAACTTATACACGTCAGGAGGCTATAGTTGTGATTGTGAATCGTCGAACTTTATCTATACACCATGCAAACATATTGTGACTGGTGACCTTGATGTGGTGAGTGATAAGGATCTGAAATTACTCCTGATGAAGGGACCTAAATATAGAGAGCCAAGAAGAATAAATCTGAAGGCCGACCAGAAGATAGTCCTGTCTGCATTGGAACAGTACGTTATTGATTGGTCTAAGCGAGAAAAAGTTGAACCTACAGTACTCGCTGATTGGCTGGACCTCACCAAGAGCAAGGTCGTTGAAACAATCCGCCATATTGACAGAAGTACTCTTCCCCAAGCAAAACAAGTTCTGAGAAACCTCAATTCGCAAGAAGTTCTAGCAAATCTCCAGAGTAAATTCGTCATAGTCCCAGCAGACAAAGCTCCGAATAATATAATATTTATATGTAAATATTACTATTACCAGGTGCTGGTTAAAGAATTGAGTGTAGACATATTTTCATCAAATACGTCTACTTACTCCCAAACTGCATTTACTCTGGAAGATTTATTTAACAATCACAAAAAGTTTCTCAGGAAAAGAGGTATTTGTCTTCCAACCAATCATAACGACATACCAAAAATATACTGGACTCCCAAAATGCATAAATCACCATACAAAGCTAGATTCATAGCTGGTTCTAGAAGCTGCACCACCAAGCTTCTTTCAACCCTATTGACGAGGGCCCTTCAGGAGGTAAAAGCATTTTGGGAAAGGTATTGCGCCACTATTTCTAAGAACTCTGGCGTTGAATGTATGTGGATATTGAAAAACTCAAAATGTCTTACGGAAGAACTTGATGCTAAAGGTCACATACCGTACAGACATGTATCCACATGGGATTTCTCGACTCTCTATACTACAATCCCTCATCAGGACCTTATTGACCGTCTAAGTTCATTAATAGTATCTGTGTTCAAGAAAACTGATCGTAGATATATTAATGTCGGAAGCCATAAAGCATTCTTTAGCTCGACTACATACAAGAGATATCATTCATGGGATGTTTCTTTGTTTATAGAGTTGCTTGAATTTCTCATTAAAAATATCTATGTGAAATTTGGCAACACAATATATCAGCAGCATATAGGTATTCCAATGGGTACTAATTGTGCACCCCTGTTGGCTGACCTGTATCTGTTCTCTTATGAATATGACTATATGCAGGCGCTTTCAAAAACCGATCCATTCAAAGCCCGTTCCTTCTCATTCACCAAACGCTATATAGACGATCTTCTCGCTGTGGATAATCGCTATATAAATGACGCAGTGAAGGATATATATCCACCTTCACTGGATTTGAAGGAAACTACAGATAGCCCTACAGGCACATCATATTTAGATCTATATCTCTATAAAAATGAAGCGGGCATTCTCTCTCGTCGACTTTATGACAAAAGAGATGATTACAATTTCGACATCGTAAACTATCCCTTTCTGGATAGTAATATTCCAGTGGGACCTGCATATGGCGTATACATATCTCGCTTAGTAGCATTTGCTAGATCCTGTGTTATATGTGATGATTTTAATCAACGTCACAAAACATTGTTGCAGAAACTTATAAACAGGGCTATTCCACCAAGCGCCTCCACTCAAAGTTTCTCAAATTTGGCGATACATATCGCATGCTGATAGCAAATACGAACGTAGCGTGCAAGATCTATGGCGCTACGTTTCGTAACTTGTGTCTAATTCCGCTTAACCCGGGGCTAGGGGCCGTATGAACCCATGTACTTCAAGATCCTCATGGTACTCATATGAACAGTCACAATCAAAGCGTGACTGAGATACATCTTTTTTAGATGACGACTCTATAACGAATATTATGGATTAAGAATACTGATCAGCGATACGGATTTGATATTTTTGGAACATCATGATGTCTTGCCGGCATCATTGAAAACTGTTGACCGCTTCTCTCTTGCAGGAAACAAGCCTATGTTTTGTATACTATGATTGTCTTTTTGAATTTGGTGCTAATACTGTTATGTGGAAAATGGAATAGGTCTTTGGATTATGGACGCGGATATTCTCTAATGGACGACGGCTGGATTATGAATGACGGACTAGACGCTTGTAATTGAAACAGCTCACGAATTACCAATATGCGAGTTGTCAGAGCATTTCCATCATAGCTCTCTAGATTTGTATCTAATACCGCTTATGCCGGTGCTAGGGGCCGTGTGGTCATATCATGTTGCCACATGAACAGGTTCAATAAAAGCGTATCTGAGATACAACACATATCACGAATCGTTAGATTCTTGGTATGTGCTTTAGAATAGGGTAACCGGAAGACTATACTGTGAAGTCATGTGGCTCTGTCAGTATATCGGCACCTCTTCCCACTTCCCTTATATGTGTTGTAATTTTTACCTGTATATGGCGAGATTCTGCTGGTGGACGTTTCGTCCCCGAGGCCCGCCCCCTGTACAGACCTTTTGGTCTTTGATATATGTTGGCATTTGTGGGAAGTTGATGCTGGGTCGACATTACAGACAAGTCTTCCGTGTTAAATGCCGTCATTTTCATCTGACGTCGATACAACTCACCAATCCCCAGTGTACGAGTTGTCACTGCGGAACAGCTCACCAATTACCAATATGCGAGTTGTCAGAGCATTTCCATCATAGCTCTCTAGATTTGTATCTAATACCGCTTATGCCGGTGCTAGGGGCCGTGTGGTCATATCATGTTGCCACATGAACAGGTTCAATAAAAGCGTACCTGAGATACAACACATATCACGAATCGTTAGATTCTTGGTATGTGCTTTAGAATAGGTTAGCCGGAAGACTATACTGTGAGGTCATGTGTCAGTATGTCGGCACCTCTTCCCACTTCCGTTATATGAGTTGTAATTGCTTGCAGTCCGGCCGAACTAGAATAACTGAAATGTTCTCTCTTCTGGCGAGTCATCTCTTCCCTAGGGCTTCGGCTTTCCAGGACCGTGGACAACTATCCCATCGTTCACAGACGTGCTTAATTGACATTTACTGAGCCCTTGAAAGCATATTTCTTGGGGATTTTAAATACATAAGTCTGTTTACTGTAAACCTGTATGTTTTGAAGATATTTGGATTTTAAATAAATTTAATTTAAAATATAATTTTAATTTTTTTAATGATATTTTCCAAAAAATACTTCATCATTTCCTGTAAGGACAACTCCAACAGGAAATCCGTGTCTCAGATTTATTAGTTTTGGTCTAGTTCTCATTCTATTGACATTTACTGGAATATTTCTTAACAGAATCGAGCAACTCACAGTTTTAAACTTAAAGTTGAATTAAATGTCAACAGAATAATAACTAGACATAAATTGAGACACGGATTTCCGATGATGATGATGCAAGTTGAATATTTTTTTTGTAAAAAGGAAGGCTCATTTTTTAAAATTATTTTGTTTAAATTTGAATATTCACAATTCACAACATACAGATTTACAGTAAACGCATTTAGATATCTGGAATCCGTACGAAATGCGTTTTCAACAAATATATACATTACTATAGCTATAAGGAATACTTTTGTACAAAGACAAATTCTAGAGGGTGTGTAAAAGTGTCTACAGGAGGGCCCAGTATCCTTAATGCGCAAATTTTTGACTGAATCACGGCGTCTGTCTGTTAGCTGATTTTCAACAGCCGGCCCTGCTGGAGTTTGTGACGTCAAGTCGGCCGGTGACGCCAGAAGCACATTCGGAACTCCCGAGCGGAAATCTACGAAGGGGACTGATTCTACGCTCGGGGGACGACAACATGAATTTCCTATGAATCTCCAGATGTGACGCGCCGGAACGGTTTAATACGCATGGCTCCGAAGCCCAATCACTCTCGCGGAAGCCTTAATCCCCGACCAGCAAATATTTCCCTGCGAGTCTCTGATTTACGTCAGATATTCTAAAAACTGTTTATTCTTCATTCGAAGCACGTTTCAATAGAAAACCATCAGTTTAAATGGTACACACGCCACGTATTGGCAAGATATAATTCCCGTGACGTCACTGACAGTTCCCTGACAGACCGAAACACACGTGACCACGCTCTAGTCCAATATGGCGTCAATGGCCTTCGAGGGACATCTCAAACCGGAGATCCCCGAGAAGTTGCGAATGATCTCCGTCGTTGAACTTCAAATTAACGCGCGCGCGCTTCGAACTCCACGAGACATGTGACGTCACAAAATTTGTCTCCCTTGACATGCAATTGAAATGGAATTGGACTCTTGGTCTAGTATATCAACTAGTGCACTATTTCTTTTAAGGAAATCTATCAAATATTAAGAGAAAACAAGAAAAAAAGAAACTACATGAAACCACAAGATGGATAATGTAATACAAGGGTCTGTATATATGCATAATAATGTTTGGGGTTTTTTTTCTTTTATATGAAAAAGCAAATATCCACAGACTTATTATCAGACTTGCATCAAACAGGCATCATCCACCAACGGCAACCAAAGTGATATTTTTTCTATTTTACTTTGTTTTCTTGCAATGGACAGGCATGATCTTAGCTGTTCTATGATGTCTAAATGGATCCTTGCATCAGTCTTGCATAGAATATTTTTCTAAGTCTGAAGTCTTGCATTAGACTTGAGGTGTCCATGCACTTGATGTTGCTGCCTTGCACATTTCTTGCATTGGAAATTTGTCTAAGTCTAAACTCTTGCATCAGTCTTGACTCATTCTTGCTAGACTTGCATGTGCCTTGCATATTTTTTCGGATATCGGGATGTACTTTATACTACGATGGTACCATCCGTATACCATCATCATTCTTTATTTCTATACATGAATACATACAGAAAATGTTATAAACAAAATATTACATTTACATAATAAAAGTTATATGGTGACAGGACATAATCACCCCAGTAAGGAAAGCCAGTTCGTTCCAATTTATAAATTAGGTGGCGGTTAAAGCAGTCCTAGCATGATGTATGCATCATCTTGTTGTGTTGTAGGTATCGATTCAATATTAATTTCTTTATCTTTATCCAGGTCATGACATTCTGTGCAGTAGTGTCATGCCCTATTATGGTTCAACATGTTCATTATGCACTTCTGATGTTCTGTCATATGGTGCATGAACAAAGTTACATCCCGTGACTCTAAGCAGAAATTGGGGCCAGTAGTAGTCTCTCGAAAACAAATGGAATGAAAGTGTGCATAACAAGGAACAATTTATTCAGGGATCCATATGGAACGACCGAATGAATACATGTTAAGATATCTATATCTAATCAAGGTACCCATGACGCTGTGTGGTTTCTGAAATTACACGATTATTGAAGCGTAACATCTTTTAACCCCAGCCTATATGGCAAATCTGTCAGAAAAAAAAATAGCGCAAGGAGTTTAGAGAACTATATATCATTTCCTGTACGATATGGAACTGAAAATACATCCACCTTCAATATGCGGATTACACAGTGTGTAACAGCTTGGGTCGTACTAAAAACTGCGCGGAACTGCGCAGAACTGCGCGGAGCCCAATTACAACTGCGCGTGGATTATTTGATGGATTTTTCTTTATTTGCTGACGAGCAGAATATTGATATTAATAAAACAGGCAACAAAATGCGAATCTGTAGACTATATGTCGCTTGAAACGAGAGAGAACGAAATTCAAATGCGCGGAAATTATGTTTCACTGCCCGGAGATTCGCTTCGCTGTAATGGAATCGTTAATATTAGAGCACCTTATCCTACCTTATTCCTTATCATTTCACTTGGAATCATTTGATATGCTTTCTTCAACTCAGTCTTATGTGTGGAATCTCAACTGTCCGTAAGTATATATTGGCGGGTATCAATTTTAACTGCGCGGAAATCGTGTTTCACTCCACTCAGATTCGCTTCGCTCGAACTAAGTCTGATGTGTATGAATTGTATCTGTCCGAACGTAAATTGAGTATAAATTTTAACTGCGCGGAAATCGAGCCCGTAAGCAAATTTGGCATAAAGTTTAACTGCGCGGAAATCAAAGGCAGCTTCACCCCACGCAGACTCTCCTGGATTGAACTAAGTCTGATGAATATGAATTTCAAAAGGCTTGCGTGTATGAATTTCATCTGTCCGAACTTGAACTTGGTATAAATTTCAACTGCGCGGAAATCGAGCCCGTAAGCAAATTTGGCATAAAGTTTAACTGCGCGGAAATCCATGGTAGCTTCACCCAACGCAAATTCTCTTAGATTGAACTAAGTCTGATATGTATGAAAAGGCTTGCGTGTATGAATTTCATCTGTCCGAACGTGAACTTGGTATAAATTTCAACTGCGCGGAATTCGAGTTTCACTCCAACGAGATTTGCTTTCTTGAAATATGTCTTATGTGTGGAATTTCAACTGTCCGTAAGTATATATTGGCGGGTATCAGTTTTAACTGCTCGGAAATCGTGTTTCACTCCACTCAGATTCGCTTCGCTCGAACTAAGTTTGATGTGTTTGAATTGTATCTGTCCGAACGTAAATTGAGTATAAACTTTAACTGCGCGGAAATCGAGCCCGTAAGCAAATTTGGCATAAAGTTTAACTGCGCGAAAATCCATGGTATAGCTTCACCCAACGCAGATTCTCTTAGATTGAACTAAGTCTGATATGTATGAAAAGGCTTGCGTGTATGAATTTCATCTGTCCGAACGTGAACTTGGTATAAATTTCAACTGCAAATACACTTCAAATTAGATAGTATATTATTTAATCGTAACTCATATCAATATGAGGGCCCGTTTGACATTTTATGTAGATAAAGATATTATGCCAATAAATTATTCATTATTATTTTAAACTTTTTTCTTTTCATTGGAATATATATCTGCCCAGAGATTCGCAAGAGTCCAGTAATTGACCACCCATCGTTCGTTATCAGGACCTGCATGGGGTCATCATGATGCATGAACTTTCAACAGACCGGATTTGTTGTTGAACCCCGTATAAAGAAATAATAATAGAAAAAGAACTGGCTAGTGTTCATCAGGTTTAATACAAAACAACTCAAAGTGCTTTGATGAATTGTTCGGGCTCGATTTCCGCGCAGTTAAAATTTATACCAAGTTCACGTTCGGACAGATGAAATTCATACACGCAAGCCTTTTCATACATTTCAGACTTAGTTCAATCTAAGAGAATCTGCGTTGGGTGAAGCTACCATGGATTTCCGCGCAGTTAAACTTTATGCTAAATTTGCTTACGGGCTCGATTTCCGCGCAGTTGAAATTTATACCAAGTTCTCTTTCGGACAGATGAAATTCATACACGCAAGCCTTTTGAAATTCATACACATCAGACTTAGTTCAATCTAAGAGAGTCTGCGTGGGGTGAAGCTACTATGGATTTCCGCGCAGTTAAACTTTATGCCAAATTTGCTTACGGGCTCGATTTCCGCGCAGTTGAAATTTATACCAAGTTCTCGTTCGGACAGATGAAATTCATACACGCAAGTAGTAGCGTTACGGTAAATCGAACCGCATTCTCCCCGGATGTAACTATGACGTCACAACTTCCGATGGTGGCGCCATCTGTACACTCTGGATGCAAGGGAGACAACTCTGGCTGGTACATGGGGCGTGACCTCTGGACATGTCCAGACTTGTCATCGGCAATGGCGGATCACTATAGTTCGGTTAACCTTTGACCATTGTATTCTTCCGCGGTGATGCGGTCATGTCTGGCGGTGACGCGGTCGCCTCCGCGGAGAAAAAGTAGTCCCCAGAATTTAAATACGCTGCATGGTCCGATGGGGTCGAGTGAGGTATCAAAGTGAAGCTTATGTGAAGGGGCATCTGATGGGCTGGGTGTGGGGTTGGAATAGCGTCATTCTGCGCATGCGCGGTAGACCAAGGGTATGGAAATAGACGTTTTGGGATCTAGGGGAGCCACTATTGGTCCGATGGGGTCGAGTGAGGTATCAAAGTGAAGCTTATGTGAAGGGGCATCTGATGGGCTGGGTGTGGGGTTGGAATAGCGGCATTCTGCGCATGCGCGGCGGACCAAGGGTATGGAAATAGACGTTTTGGGATCTAGGGGAGCCACTCATGGGCCAATTAGGTCGAGTGAGGTATCCATGTGAAGCCTATGTGAGGGGGCATCCGATGGGCTGGGTATGGGGTTGAACTAGTGTCATTCTGCGTATGCGCGGCGGACCAAGGGTATGGAAATAGACGTTTTGGGATCTAGGGGAGCCACTCATGGGCCAATTGGGTCGAGTGAGGTATCAATGTGAAGCTTATGTGAAGGGGCATCTGATGGGCTGGGTGTGGGGTTGAAATAGCGTCATTCTGCGCATGCGCGGTGGACAAAGGGTATGCAAATAGACGTTTCGGGGTCTAGGGGAGCCCCTATTGGGCCGATGGAGTCGTATGAGGTATCCATGTGAAGCCTATGTGAGGGGGGAACTGACTGGACTAGTGGCTCGAGCGTTGTCACCATTCTGCGCATGCCCAGACAGGGAATTGTGGGAAAAGGGTATGGAAATAGACGTTTTGGGATCTAGGGGAGCCCCTAATGGGCCGATGGGGTCATATGAGGTATCAATGTGAAGCATTCGTGAAGGAGCATCCAGTCATGGGTGGGTGCATGTAAAAATTTTCCTGAAAAAAAACAACGGAACACGGACTTTATCGAAAAATCCGGGAAAATGCCTATATGGGGTATGGGTGTATATAGGTCGCCGGGCTTAACGGGGCTTGCCTATCAATAGAGTTATCTCCCCCTAGTTCCAGGGTGGGTGTATGTAAAAATTTTCCTGAAAAAAATACGGAACACGGACTTTATCCTAAATTACGGAAAATGCCTATATGGGGTATGGGGGGTATAGGACCATCCTGGGAAACCTACTTCTCGACATTTGCGGTATAGGTTGTGGGGTCTCGTTTTCTTAGTCTCGCCAAGACAAACATGATAGGAAGTGTCGCGGAGCGAATCGGTGAAATTTTTGAAAAAAGTCGCCGAGACCCATATAGACCCATATAGTCCCATACTGGGGTATAGGACCGATGTTTGTCCCACTGGGAAACCTACTTCTAGACATTTGCGGTAGGGTTGTTTGGATTTGTTTTCTTAGTCTCGTCATTTAGAACATGATAGGAAGTGTCCCGGCACGAAACGGTGAAATTTTTGAAAAAAGTCACCGAGACCCATATAGTCCCATACTGGGGTATAGGACCGATGTTTGTCCCACTGGGAAACCTACTTCTCGACATTTGCGGTAGGGTTGTTTGGATTTGTTTTCTTAGTCTCGTCATTTAGAACACGATAGGAAGTGTCGCGGAGCGAATCGGTGAAATTTTTGAAAAAAGTCACCGAGATCCATATAGACCCATATAGGCCCATACTGGGGTTTAGGACTGATGTTTTTCCCACTGGGAAACCTACTTCTAGACATTTGCGGTAGGGTTGTTTGGATTTGTTTTCTTAGACTCGTCATTTAGAACACGATAGGAAGTGTCGCGGAGCGAATCGGTGAATTTTTTGAAAAAAATCACCGAGACCCATATAGACCCATATAGTCCCATACTGGGGTATAGGACCGATGTTTGGCCCACTGGGAAACCTACTTCCAGACATTTGCGGTAGGGTTGTTTGGATTTGTTTTCTTAGTCTCGTCATTTAGAACATGATAGGAAGTGTCCCGGAGCGAATCGGTGAAATTTTTGGAAAAAGTCACCGAGGCCTGGGTAGGCTCATAGAGACCCATATACTGGAGTATAAGCCCAATGTATGTATAAATCCACACTGGGTGGACGTGTTGGGGTCTAGGTGGGCCACTAATGGTCCAATGGTGTCGTATAAGGTCTTATTTTGAAGCTCTCATGCAGGAGCACTTGACTACACTAATGGCTCGTCCGTGTTCAATAGTCTGCGCATGCGCAGCCTGGCCGTAGTAGAGAAAGCAGGCATTTTTGGGGTATGTGGGTGTGTGTTTGGGGTAGAGATGGGCTATTCACGGTTCAAATGGGTCGTGTGAGGTATCAATGTGAAGCTTGTGTGGGGTAGAGTCAGAATGGCGTGTTTTTAAATGCAAGTCGCGTCAATCTGCGCATGCGCAGCCTGGCCGTAGTAGAGAAAGCAGGCATTTTGGGGTATGTGGGTGTGTGTTTGGGGTAGAGATGGACCGCTATGGGTCCGAATGGGTCGTGGAAGGTGTCAAAGTGAAGCTTGTGTGGGTTAGAGTCAGAATGGTGTGTTTTTAAGTGCAAGTCGCGTTAATCTGCGCATGCGCAGTTGGTTGTAGTAAGTAAAGTGGCCATTTTGGGGCAGTACATGAAGGTATTTGGGGTCGAGATGGGCTATTCACGGTTCGAATGCGTCCTGGAAGGTGTCATCTTGTAGCTCTCGGGGTGTAGACCCCGATTTGAGGGCTGTTCACGTCACCTGTGACGTCATCAGTACGAGTAGTAAGTAAAGTGGGTATTTTGGGGCAGTGAAAGGAAGGTATTTGGTGTAGAGATGGACCATCCTTGGTCCGAATGCGTCCTGGGAGGTGTCATTTTGTAGCTCTCGGGGTGTAGACCCCGATTTGGGGGCTGTTCACAGCATCTGTGACGTCATTGGTGACGTCATCAGTACGAGTAGTAGCGAAAGTGTGCATTTTGGGGCAGTGAAGGAAGGTATTTGGGGTAGGGATGCTTCATCCTCAGTTCGAATGCGCCGTGTGGGGTGTCATCTTGTAGTTTTCGGCGTGCAGACCTCGATTTGAGGGCTGTCCACAGCATCTGTGACGTCATTGGTGACGTCATCAGTAGGAGTAGTAGCGAAAGTGAGCATTTTGGGGCAGTGAAGGATGGTATTTGGTGTAGAGATGGACCATCCTTGGTCCGAATGCGTCATAGGAGGTGTCATGTTGTAGCTCTCGGGGTGTAGACCCCAATTTGAGGGATAGCCACAGCATCTGTGACGTCATTGGTGACGTCATCAGTACGAGTAGTAGCGAAAGTGGGCATTTTTTAGCAGTGAAGGATGTTACTTGGTGTAGACATGGACCATGTGCGGTGCGAATGCGTCGTGTGAGGTGTCATCTTGTAGCAACGCCCACCAACGCCATTCTTAATGCTTCAACGCCCTGGTGAAATAGCTCAGAAGCTCTGATATTCCATGGAATTGTCACTAATTCTTCGAAATGCAGTGACGCCCGTCAACGCCCGTCGTTACACCCTAACACTCTAACATAACGCCATGATATAGACCGGAGAGAGAACAACAACAGCAACAACAACAAGGATGACACATGAGAGAACAACAACAACAAGAAGTTTTTTTCATATAGTTTATTCTCCCCAATGTTACATCATACCCACGCTGGGGAGCCGCGTTGGGTATATTTACAATTCAAGAAGATTCTTGTCCAATCAGAGGCCACAATTTGTATCTGTCATATTCGTTCCTGTCCGTTAGATGTATTCTCGGCTACTCTTGTCCAATCAGAAGTCGCCATTTCAGAAAGTTCCATCTTCGGCCATGTTCGCTCTGAACCGTTTGTTCTAATCGTCATCGGGCAGGCCAGGATATCGTTGAGGAAACATATCCTCAGATAGTTATACCGAATCTGTGCTGTATTATACCACATGAATAACAACAAGTTCAGCAATGTTCATACAGTTTATTATCCCCAATGTTACATCATACCCAGGCTGGGGGAGGCGCCCTGGGTATGTTTAGTATGTTCACAGCAAAACAAATTGAAATATCAAACACCATGTTTTATTATTTAACGCACCGTCACATTAGGTACAAGTGTTTACTGAGCTCAAGTCAACGATCAGCATGTAGACATATAGAGTATGTACGGCATGTTATGGTATTCATCAGTGCACGAGTGACGCGTTCAACCGATGGGTTGGTCGGTCAGCTTGGTCACGAAAAACGTAACATTGGTGACCCACTCCACTGTCCACTTGGTGTTGGGGCGTTGTTGTTGGGCCCATTTCAAGGGATCCACGGTGTCCAGTTTCTCCAGCATCGTGTCTAGTGACGCCCTATCCGTGATGGTAAACGGTTGGTCAAATACCCGGATGTTACTGCTCGGGTAAAAGTATCGGACTTGGTCTGTCTCCTTATGCCGCAGCACATAACCAAACGCCAGATTTAATTTGAAGGGCGTAGCTTGGTCATTGAAGACGGCTTCCATGTAGCTGCGTAGACGGGCGAGGTCGGTCAGTCGGAAATTGTAGATGTCTTGAATAGGGCGATGACGGTGGAAACAGTGCCGTATCATTGGCCAATGGCGCCGATAAATGTCACTCACTGGATGGGCGTCCTGTAAGAGACCGCTAGAAACATTTATGGACTCGTCCAGAAAATGTTCGATGTCGTCAGGCGTATGACTCGAAACCGTAACGCTGGGGTCCGGCTGGATATCCAGGCCCTCCTGGACCGTGGGTATAGGCGGGCTCTTCGTCATCGCATCATTAGTGGCGTTCGTCTCCCCGGGTTCATCTTCACTGGGTCTGACCTTCCGCGGCTCCTCTTTAGTGGAAAGTTGTCGCCCAAACCGTAGAGACGGGGCATGCATCAAACGTTGGTGCTGTCTTAACCGACTGGGTCGTTTGAAGAGTCGACCACAATCATTACATTGTACCGTCGCACCCGCGTGGAGTACCCTCTCATGACGCAGTAATTTATCCTCCCGATTGAATGACCGTGCGCAGATTATACAAGTATACCGTGCATCGTTGTGGATGGAGGCCTCGTGGCGTCGTAAATTATCTAGACGAGTAAACATCTTCTGGCAAGTTGTGCAAGTGAACATCTTGGTGGTTGACAGAGTGTCTGATGAAACGGCCAGGCCGCTTCGCCTTTATAGCACGCTAGCTGGTGATCTATTTTTAGCACATTCAGTTCAACTATCCCCAAGTCGAGGGCCGAGCCGTGACATCTTCGGTAACCTCCGTGTCTCTTCGGTCACCTCCGTAACGTCAACGATCAACATGTAGACATATAGAGTATGTACGGCATGTTATGATATTCATCAGTGCATGAGTGACGCATTCAGTCGATGGGGGTGGTCGGTCAGCTTGGTAACGAAAAACGTAACATTGGTCACACTCTCCACTGTCCACTTGGTGTTGGGGCGTTGTTGCTGGGCCCATTCGAAGGGATCCACGGTGTCCAGTTTCTCCAGCATCATCTCTAGCGACGCCCGGTTAATGATGGTAAACGGTTGGTCAAATACCCGGATGTTACTGCTCGGGTAAAAATATCGGGCTTGGTCTGTGTCCTTATGCTGCAGCACATAACCAAACGCCAGATTTAATTTGAAGGACGTAGTTTGGTCATTGAAGATGGCTTCCACGTAGTTGCGTAGACGGGTGAGGTCAGTCAGTCGGAAATTGTAGATATCTTGAATAGGGCGATGACGGTAGAAACAGTGCCGGATCATGGGCCAATGGCGCAGATAAATGTCACTCACTGGATGGTCTTCGTGTAACAGATCGCTGGGAACATTTATGGGTTCGTCCACGAAGTGTACTTTGCCCTCCACGTCGTACAAAATCTGGCCCAAGGTCTTGTCGTCGGAATTTGACTGTTGA
>JAVTVY010037876.1:0-16625 GCA_036873755.1 Hanleya hanleyi | reverse complement strand
CGATGGAGATCCGAATTAAAAAAAAAAAAAACCCTTATTAGTCTGGTGGCTTAAGGTCAGATTTTCACTTTATCGTGACAGAGTGGAATAAAGCACCAAATTTGGCACACGTATCGTCAGCGGCACCGAGAACAATATCAGAAGGGGTACCCCTGATTTCGAGGTCCAGGAGGCAATATGTGGCCCATTAGGGGCCCGGAGTCATTTTGTGCCTATAAATGGCAATTTTTATTCCAACGATTTTCAAAACATCATATATTCGCCATTTGTCGGGGTAAGAGTATGAAAATTTCCACACTAATAGTGTTGGCGAACGTCTAGCGAGAAATACAAAGAAATCCAAGATGGCCGCCATAATGACCTTACAGCTACGTCAGAACGAAATATGGTCAGTTTTTGACGAATTTTCGATCCGAAATTTTGGATTATTTTTTCTTATTTTTTTTCTTGGTACAATAAATATTAAAAAATAATCATATATAACTGACTCAGATGGCACGGCAGCCCCTGCCTGTCCTTTGCCAAACTAGTTCATGTTGGACCAGATCCTTACTTATGCAACAAATTCGTTGGGACTACCATACAATGAAACCCATGACTGGGCAATGCATAGCTACCAAGTGTCATACTAATACAGCGCTAGATTTCCATCTACATTTTTGAATACGTTATTTGGGATTCCTACTGCTGAAGATGAAGTGGCGGCGCCAATGCGAAAGCTATGGCCGCTCTTGCATATCGTTCCAATCTATTATAGAGGGTCAATGCCGATTAAAGAGATTTCGTTTTTTACAGGAGCTGAGAAATAGGCGGCTGAAACGGGTGCATCCTCTGGAAATTGAAACAGGGGCCCGGCCTCGAATGTGGAATATGTAAACTAATAAACTATATGAAACTTGTTGTTGTTCTTGTTCTCTCAAGTGTCATCCTAATTGTTGCTGTTGTTGTTGTTCTCTCTCCGGTCTATATCATGGCGTCAAGGCGTTATGTTAGAGCGTTAAGGCGTAACTACGATTGGCCCCGATAAGCCCGGGGACCGATATGCTAAGGGGAACAATGGAACTCTTCTGTGTTCGGAGGTAGTTTTAGTGAAACCGGAATATAACACCTCCCACGACACAATCGGACCAAGGATGGTCCATCTCGACACCAAATACCTTCTTGCACTGCCCCAAAATGGCCACTTGACTTACTACAACCAACTGCGCATGCGCAGATTGACGCGACTTGCATTTTAAAAACACGCCATTCTGACTCTACTTCACACAAGCTTCACTTTGACACCTTCCACGACCCATTCGGACCCATAGCGGTCCATCTCTACCCCAAACACACACCCACATACCTCCAAAATGCCTACTTTCTATACTACGGGCCAGACTGCGCATGCGCAGAATATTGAAAACGGACGAACTATTAGTCCAGTCGGATGCTCCTCCACGAGAGCTTCAAAATAAGACCTCATACGACACCATAGGATCATTAGGGGCTCACCTAGACCCCAAAACGTCCACCCTGTATGGGCCTATACCCCATAGCCATGCAGTATAGGCCTATGGGCTTACCCAGGCCTCGGTGAACTTTTTCCAAAAAATTCACCGTTTCGCTTCGAAACCCTTCCCATCGTGTTCTAAATGACGAGACGTGAAAAACAAATCCAGACAACCCATATGACAATGAACGTGTGTGAATTTCCGAGGTTGAACCTATCCCTCCCATAGCCAGTATGGAGCTATATGGGCTATATGGCACTTTTCCAAAAATTTCACCGTTTGGCTCCGTGACTCTTCCCATCGTGTTCTAAATGACGAGACGTGAAAAACAAGACCAAACTACCCATATCACAATGAGCGTGTGTGAATTTTCCAGGTTGGACCTATACCCCCCATATAGCCAGTATGAGCCTATATACAGGCCTCAGTGACTTTTCCCAAAAATTTCACCGATTCGCTCCGGGACCCTTCCCATTGTCATTTTCTTGGCGAGACGAGAAAAACGAGACCCCACAAGCCATAGTAAAGCCCACGAAAAAAATTGACCATCCTCATACCCCATACAGGCATTTTTCCTTATATTGTATAATAAAGACCCATATTGTAGGGGTGAAGTCCGTGTTCCGCTTTTTATATTTTCGGAAAAAAATCCTAATTTTACATGCACCCACAACATTGACTTGATAGGAAGGCCCCGATAAGCCCGGGGACCGATATTAGACCTTTTAGCTAGAGTTGATAGTTTTCCCCTATTTTAGGGGTAAAGTCCGTGTTCCGCTTTTGATATTTTTGGGGGAAAATCCTAATTTTACACGCACCCACCCCATTGACTTGATAGGCAGGCCCCGATAATCCCGGGGCCCGATATTAGCCCTTTTGGCTAGGGTTGATAGGTGTTTTCCCCTATTTTAGGGGTAAAGTCCGTGTTCCGCTTTTTATAATTTCAGGAAAAAATCCTAATTTTACACGCACCTACCCCATTGACTTGATATGCAGGTCCCAATAAGCCCGGGGACCGATATTAGCCCTTTTGTCTACGGTTGATAGGTGTTTTCCCCTATTTTAGGGGTAAAGTCCGTGTTCCGCTTTTTATAGTTTCGGGAAAAATCCCAATTTTACATACACCCACCCATGACTGGATGCCCCTTCACGAATGCTTCAATTTGATACCTCACTCGACCCAATCGGACCATGCAGCGTATTTGAAGTCTGGGGACTACTTTTTCTCAGAAGGTTTTGATCAGAAGGGGGTAAATAAGTAGGACTAATTGATAATTAGCTTACCATAATACTGCGGAAATGAGTTTTGGAAAGAGAAGTTTAACAGACAAAAATAATATTAGCCAAGCCCAAGCTAAGGCAATCTGTTTAATTGTTCCAGTGCATCGGAAACTAAATTTTTAATCCTAATATTGAAGCACTTCTATTTATAATTTTTATTTCATGTTTACACCAAATGTTAGAGGAAATAGTGAATATTTGAATGAAGAAATAAAAAAAAATGACCAATTTTGACCCTCTAAGGGGAAAGCTATCCTTAAGCCAAGTTCATTCCAGTCTAATCTCTCAGGTAACAAACCCAGTTCTTTCTCAGGTCCTGAAACTTTTAACCAAACTTACAAAGGTCAAAGGTCAAACACAACGTCTCAGTCACCCGCTATTAACACTCAAAATAAGTCTCTCGTTTGCAGCTATTGTAAGAAGGACGGCCATTTAATGGCTAATAGTCCGGCAGATATCTGAAATGATTGTGCACTTTGTGATAAATGCATGAAATTTGACAGGATGATAGATAAACACATATGATTCATTTTTGGAGGGGGAGTCCGGCTTGAAAATCCGTATTTGGCCGCCATCTTGGATTTCCAAATGGCCGCCATCAAACACCAGAAAGTAGCATTTTTGCACTTCTGAGACACGTAGGAGGCCAATTTAAACGGTTATACTCACATTTGCGTACTCAAGGAAGTTGTTCAAGATATTTTGTTGCATCAGAACTGATGGATTTCGAGATGGCGACCGTTTTCTTTTCAGAATGGCTGCCGAGATTCGCTTATTTTCATTGTTATGTGACTTACGTGAACAGATATACAAACTTCTACTTCTGAATGACCTAAAATAGTTTTTGATGTCTTTGGACACTGGCTACTTGTGGACACGTGACACGTGTGGTTGAGTTTCCACATGAACAGCTGCAATAAAGGCGCGGTCGAGATACTAAGGCTACATCCTAGAATCCTCCGTATTTTAAGGTCTGAAAGTGAGGCGCCAAGAGAAGTTTTTCTGTAGACTGATATGGTTGCTTTTGTCGCCAAACGTCAACTTTACCCACCTTTTACACATCACACCAACTCATTCACGTAGCTGATATTTGGAATAGGTCACATATTGGATATTTACCTAATACTCCACATTTGATTGACCTGACATGTGGCATCGTGTATTCACATCGGTGATGCTTGCAATATATGAAGTTAGTGACGCTGGAGATTAATCTCCGTGACAGATGCAGAGAGCTGCGCATAATTCGAATAAATTAAGCTTGTTGCATGTATAGTTTCCCCATGGGTCTTGTGTTCGAATAGAACATGATAATTTCTGAGGAGTCGAAATGGCTGCCATTCAATTTTTGTGTTCGTTTTCCATCCCCACTCACTTGAAGAAGCCTCTCTCGAACAACGGAGAAAAAACTAACCCCAAATGCGGCGGGTCTGTATATCACAGACTCCTTTCTTTATGAAGCCTTGCCCCCCCCTCTATGAAAATTCACGCGAGACTCTTATACTTTACTGGATGATTTTTCTACAAACACCCAGTCTCATTCCAACTTTCGCAAAGAAACACCAAGCTTGTTGACGAGTTGATGACACACCTAGCGTCTAGTCCATCACTCACCATCCATCCCTCTTCAATAATATAAATTCTGTGCCCATAATCCACATAACAGCATTAATAGCACCAAATTAAAAACGATCATACAATTCAAGCGCGAAGAGAAAATGCATTCTCCAAGGTCAGTTGAGGCTTGGATTTCGACACTTTGTAGCAACTTGGCCTTTTTGAGTCCGCTTGTTTTGAGTGATGGAGTCATACATGTAATTTCTCTAGATATGTTTCTTTGGGAACATTTGAGATTGATTCTGACTAAGGTTCCGATTTCATTAACTATTTTGGCAACATAAGCGTTTTTGGTCGTCTTTCTGTCCAACGAATCCTCACTGTCTTCACGAAAGGGTTTCCAATATTTCTCGGAGAATCCAAAAAGCAAATCATTTTAGTATGGAACACTACTTGAATTTTTCATCTGCTCGGCATGCTTATGGGAGATACTGGATGTACATGAGCTGTCTGGTTCAACAAGGGTTTCCAACCAGGAGCAGGTTGTCAGGACAAAGCTTTGGAAATTAGAGATGTGGTGTTGACAGATGTGTGTGCTCCAGAATGAGCAAGCAATAATTAGGTCCGAAAATATCTGTTTGGGAAAGTTGCAAGTATTCGTCTCGGTTTGGAATTTCTGCAGTACTGTTTTTTTACGAATGTACTGGTATTGAAGTCTTCAACACATATATTTCCACCAACAAGAATGAAATAAAAACTACGAGACACACTGCAAGTGTCCTGTATCACTTTTGCTCAGAGCAAACAAAGCAGTGCGAAATTTTGTCGACTTTGTCAAAACGTATATAATGAGTATCTGCGCATTCAGTGAGAGGCCACATTTTACCATTCCTTAGTCCACAAAAAATGTGAAGAGGCAGAGGCACTAAGATTACTGAAAAAAAAGAGACTTATCCAACCTATCATCAGCGAAGTCATTTGTTTTTCGCAAACATCTGGGTGGGGTGGCATGTCCGGCCCTAAAATTATGTGAGCCTTCTTGACAAGCGCCTAGCTACCCAGCGCAAAAGGGCAGCAGGACTTCTTGTAAGGGCGACATGACTTCCTGTAAGGGCAGCAGGACTTCCTCTAAGGCCAAAGGCACCACCGTCACCTTTTTCTTTTGTGTTCTATCGCCGTTACTGGAAACTAGCATTGTGATTCGAGGATGAAAAATGATCATTGACAAGCTAGTCAAATATGTAGTTATGCCTGTATTTGGTATATTGGAGTGCAATATTCATAGCTTCAGTTTGTCGTTGAAATCCCATACCCGAATCAGCAATACAAATGATGCAAAAAACAGAACTAGTAGTTCAATCTGCAGTTTTGTATGCCAGTACTGGAGCTTTGGATTTCGATCACACTTTTTGCGAATCGGCTGTCAGGATAGGCAACTCGGGAACCAGCCTCATCCCTATTCAATGCTTCAAACTGACACTTTGCCCACAACATTATGAATAACCATCTCTATCATACAACTAAGTTCGATCATTAGAGAAATTGTGGTCAACAAATATAACATGGATTACTGATATGAGCTTATTCCATTTCCGGAGTAACTGATAATTATGAATCTGGTAATGGAACTCCTTCAACGATGGAACAATGGTAGCACAGTTGACTGACATGCATGACAAAACCAGTTCATCGCGGTTGATCTTTCCAAACACTTGCGACTAAGACTCTCTGACTAGTGGCATATCCTATTGAGAAAATTCTAGACATGCTTGCATAATACTATAGGTTTGCAAGATATCACGGAAAAGCTTAACCATGGGACATGGCGGGATCTCAAAGCTCCATCATAGTAATCTGATCTTGAAAGGCAAGGTTAAGGAAAGAGCTTAACCCAGACACATTGTGGTAAGTTTCGGCCGTTTAGCTCCAAGTGTAGGGAGAATATGTCGAGGACATCGCCTACCAAGACCAGACACCACTGGACCCAATATCGCCAGGGAAGAATCAACTGATACTGATTATGCCACATCCACTGGCTATATCTTGGAAAAGACTGAAGGGATTATCAGATTTAGTTTTTTTTAGTATTTTAGTATCCATGTGTTTGATAATGGTGGTCGTCTCCGGCTGGGCATTGTTTCACACAGAAGTCCCTTAACCAGTTTCCTCGGCCAAAGCAATGTGTAAACCAGCCTTGTATCAGATATCCATTTCAGGCTTCAATGTTCGCTGATGGCGAAAAGCTTGATATCCAAGATGGTGTACCAACAGGGATTTTTAACCAGAAAAAGCTCACCAAGGAACGTATCTAGTCCATGTACATGTATGACCTAATCATACTCAACTGACTTAACTGAGCCCACTGTGCCGCGAGTTGAAGAATGCTATTGTTTACGAGGTTATACTGTGTTACTGTTTGATCATACAAGTAGCAATGGGACTATTGATGTTTGTAGAGGTCTGGAAGAGCTCCCAAACGAAGGGAGTGCGTATAGAGGCCCGCCGTTCAGGCCCGTCCCATTTGGACTTGGTTTCTCTCCGTTCTTCAGGAGAAGCTTCTCTAAGTAAGTTGAATAGGGAACTTATACCAAAGACGAATGCCAGCCAGTTTGATGTCCATTTTCAGAAGTCGTTGCATTCTATCAGTAGTAGCTGATGTGGCTGCATGATAAACTGTAGATGCAGCAAGATTAACCCTCATTGTGCAGGAATTTCCCTCTAAAATATGACTAATTTTATATATTGCAGGTATCAACTACATGAATGAGTGTCTACTGATGCCCCAAAAGCCATTTTAAGTAACTCAAAAGTAGATTTTTGTCTATCGATTCACCTACGTCACATAACCGTCGAAATAAGTGATTCTCGGCAGCCATTTTGAAAAAAAATGACCGCCATCTTAAAATCCATCCGTTCTGGTGCAGCAAAATTGTGGTGATCAACTTCCTTGGGTACGTAAATGTGGGTATAGCCGTTTAAATTAATATTCGCTGTGTCTTAGAAGTGCCGATTTGCGAATTTGATGGTTTCTAATGGCGGCCATTTTGAAATCCAAGATGGCGCCCAACTACGGATTTTCCAGCCGGACTCTAAAAATGAATAATATGTGTTTCTCTGTCACCATGCAAAGTTTCATGCTTTTATCACAAAGTGCACAATCGACCCATTTTTTGTTACATATCTGCCGGACTGTTAGGAGGCACAGGTTATCAGGCACGTGACTTACTTCCACCATGCTATAGTTAATGAATTTTCGGAATTTTGATATGGCGTTGGTAATCCTATAATATCCCAAAAAGTTTGTTGTTATACCATATTTATCCATGAATTCAGTGTATAATATAAACTTGTTTGAAGCAGTTAATAAGTTTCCAATAAAGCAAATATTTGCATCCTACCATGTTTTGTAGAATATTGCTTTTCTACCCACTTTGATATCTTTGTTGTCCCATATATTAATTGATTTAATATCATCCGCTGACGGGGGTAATTCTGTTATGCCTACGTCTATCCATGCTTGTGAAAAATCTCTCCAAAATTTATTGTGCATTTCTTCAGTGAATATTCCACCCAGACCCCCGCCCCCCCCCCCCAAATAATGAGATCTTTTATCGGAGTCGCAGATGCTTAAAAAAACACTGGCATATTGCGAGCGTGTCGCTAGTAGCCGCCGGATCGATATCATATTGCGAGCGTGTCGCTAGTAGCCGCCAGATCGATATCATATTGCGAGCGTGTCGCTAGTAGCCGCCGGATCGATATCATATTGCGAGCGTGTCGCTAGTAGCCGCCGGATCGATATCATATTGCGAGCGTGTCGCTAGTAGCCGCCGGATCGATACCATATTGCGAGCGTGTCGCTAGTAGCCGCCGGATCGATATCATATTGCGAGCGTGTCGCTAGTAGTCGCCGGATCGATATCATATTGCGAGCGTGTCGCTAGTAGCCGCCGGATCGATATCATATTGCGAGCGTGTCGCTAGTAGCCGCCGGATCGATATCATCATATGCGTGAGCGTGTCGCTAGTAGCCGCCGGATCGATATCATATTGCGAGCCAGTAGCCGCCGGATCGCATAGTTGCGAGCGTGTCGCTAGCAGATCGATATCATATTGCGAGCGTGTCGCTAGTCGATATCATATTGCGAGCGTGTCGCTGTAGCCGCCGATCGATATCATATTGCGAGCGTGTCGCTAGTAGCCGCCGGATCGATATCATATTGCGAGCGTGTCGCTAGTAGCCGCCGGATCGATATCATATTGCGAGCGTGTCGCTAGTAGCCGCCGGATCGATATCATATTGCGAGCGTGTCGCTAGTAGCCGCCGGATCGATATGTTTTTCAATGAAACAATGAAGCGTTTTAATTTGAGCATTTTAAGTCCCATTTCTTCCTAACTCTGGATTAATGTATTTATTTTACTTTATTTTTTTTCTGTTACAATCTTTCTTCCAAGTCGGGAATTCTTAGAAGTTTTAATATTTCTGTATACATAACAATATATCACATTTAAAGCTTTTTTATCACATTTATCACATTTTTTGCTTATATTTACTTTCTGATATTCCAGCACCTGGAATCTTAATAACATTTCATTTTTGAATAAAGAGAATATATCAACATATTTTCTTTGTTGGATTCTTATACAGTATCCCTTGTAAATACTAAAACCTATTACGGTAAGTACAAAATTTAAATCGTAATTGGATTTATCCATAGTTGTACCTATGACAATATGTTTCAGAGTCAGTTTCTCTTGGAAACCAATATTGCTCAACAATGAGCGTATTTTCCCCAAGAATCCAGCAAGATTTGAACATGTCATGAAAAAATGACTGTAATCGTCAAGTGTATCACATATATTACAATTAGGATTGTCAAATATGCGCCACTTATGCAAGTTTTTTCCACATACAAGTATTCCATGTAGCAGCTTAAATCTGAATTGCTTTAATATATTTTCGTTTAACTTTCACATTATAAATTCATAGATTTCTGTCCAGTATTCGTCCGTCACCGGAGTATTCAATACTTTTGACCACATTTGTGGGATAAATGGCGACACGAATTTTTTGCTAATGAGAGTTTGGTATATTTTTGCATTGCTTAAAACAATTGACTTATTACTCTGGGATTGATAGTCAACATAGATATGCTCGTTTGTACTAACATTATTATGTGAAAGCACATCTAACCATACATGCGGTATACATGATTTTAATAGCAGAAATTCTGAGATCCAGTTTCGTTTGTTATTCAGCTTTTCCAAGATCACACTTTCCCTAAAATTGCCCGTCCCATCAAGAATATCCTTTATAGTGATAATGCCACTGTCTGTCCATGTTTAAAAAAACAATGTTTTCCCTCTGTGCTTAATGAATTTATTTCCCCAGATAATTTGGTCTTCCATTTCTCTGTAAATGATTGGTGGGTCTACTTGCCCGCCGCCACACTTGATCCAGGACGACAGAATTTCTTTATAAAATATGGGAAGCGTACATGCGTTTGGCAACGCATAAACGTCGTCCAGGTTCATTTTGAAAACCAAGAAGTCATTTCCATAGCGATTCAAGTAAAAGCTAGGTAATACTTTCCAGTTTGTTACGTCACCATCTAGTAGACGTTTGACCCATCTGAACCGCAGTACGTGAAAATAACTTTCTATATCTGGCATTCTAAGACCGCCTTCCTTAAAATTGCCTATTAGTGTCATTCTTTTTATTTTATCTTTTTTTCCATCCCATATATATGAATATAATATGCTGTTCAGTCTCTTGATTATATCATCTGGCACTGGTGTTACGGCCGCGATGTAGGTGAACATTAGTATGATCAGAGATTTTATTATCTGTATTTTGCCAATTTTTGTGAGATTTCTTTTTCTCCAACAATCTATCAACTTTTGTTCTTTTTCCAACTTGTTGTCCCAGTTCAATATTTTACATTTATTTTTATCATGACCAAAATATACGCCTAGAGCTTTAATTGGAACATTTTCCTACTTGATGTCACCTGGTTGTCGCCTACATTTCCGCTGCGCACCAAGCCAAAGCCCTTCCGTTTTGTTTTTGTTCAATACCAGACCGGAAACTCTTCCGAAACTCTGTACTAAGTCCAGGGCACGGTGTAGGGGAGACCGGGGCACAGTGAATCAGAAATCTTTTTTTCTCGATTTACACGTTAATGTATTGGCAATATCTTAGCTTTATTTTTGGGTGATGATACATATGCTGCTGGGCTGAACAACTGCCTTACATTTGTGGAGTTAACTCATGTCATTTTCTCTGGACTGACCGCTATAGATGAGTAGTATATAAAACTGAAATTGGGGCTCTTTTATGCAAATTTGTGGCGGAACTGTGGCGGCTCTCAGCCAATCAGAAGCGAGTATTTTGTCACGTGACTGACCTTGCCCACCTCCAGCACAGAAGAGTTCCAATCTAGGGGGAGGTAACTCTGGGTCACTATAGTTCCGGCAAAGGGCCCCTGGGCATGTATTCTCCGCGGTGATGCGGTTTTGGCGGTGTCGGTCGCGGGAAAAAGCTTCCGCGGAGAAAAAGTAGTCCCTAGATAAAATGGTCCGATTGGGTCGAGTGAGGTATCAAAGTGAAGCTTTGTGAAGGGGCATCTAATGGGCTGGGTGTGGGGTTGAAATATCGGCATTCTGCGCATGCGCGGTGGCCCAAGGGTATGAAAATAGCCGTTTTGGAGCTAGGGGAGCCACTAATGGGCCGATGGAGTTCTATGAGGTATCAAAGTGAAGCATTCGTGAAGGGGCATCTGATGGGCTGGGTGTGGGGTTGAAATATCGGCATTCTGCGCATGCGCGGTGGCCGAAGGGTATGGAAATGGACGTTTTGGAGCTAGGGGAGCCACTAATGGGCCGATGGAGTTGTATGAGGTATCAAAGTGAAGCCTAGGTGAAGGGGTATTTTATGGCTGGGTGGGTGCATGTAAAATTTTTCCTGAAAAAAAAAAACAACGGAAAACGGACTTTATCGAAAAACCTGAGAAAATGCCTATATGGGGTATGGGTGGTATATAGGTCGCCGGGCTTAACGGGGCTTGTCTATCAATAGAGTTATCTCCCCCTAGTTCCAGGGTGGGTGTATGTACAAATTTTCCTGAAAAAATACGGAATACGGACTTTATCCTAAATTACGGGAAAATGCCTATATGGGGTATGGGGGGTATAGGACCATCCTGGGAAACCTACTTCTCGACATTTGCGGTATAGGTTGTGGGGTCGCGTTTTACTCGTCTCGTCATTTAGAACATGATAGGAAGTGTCCCCGTGCGAATCGGTGAAATTTTTGAAAAAAGTCACCGAACCCCATATAGTCCCATACTGAGGGTATAGGATCAATGTTTGTCCCCCTGGGAAACGTACTTCTATACATTTGCGGTAGGGTTATGGGGTCTCGTTTTACTCGTCTCGTCATTTAGAACATGATAGGAAGTGTCCCCGTGCGAATCGGTGAAATTTTTGAAAAAAGTCACCGAGCCCCATATAGTCCCATACTGGGGTATAGGTTCAATGTTTATCCCCCTGGGAAACGTACTTCTATACATTTGCGGTAGGGTTGTGGGGTCTCGTTTTACTCGTCTCGTCATTTAGAACACGATAGGAAGTGTTGTGGAGCGAATCGGTGAAATTTTTGAAAAAAGTCACCAAGGCCTGGGTAGGCCCATAGGCCTATATACTGCATGGCTATGGGCTATAGACCCATACGGGGTGGACATGTTGGAGTCTAGGTGAGCCCCTAATGATCCTATGAGGTCTTATTTTGAAGCTCTCATGCAGGAGCATCCGACTGGGCTAATGGTTCGTCCGTGTTCAATAGTCTGCGCATGCGCAGTCCGGCCGTAGTATAGAAAACAGGCATTTTGGGTGCTATGTAGGGGTGTGTTTGGGATAGAGATGGGCTATTCACGGTTCGAATGGGTCGTGTGAGGTGTCAAAGTGAAGCTTGTGTGGGGTAGAGTCAGAATGGTGTGTTTTTGAATGCAAGTCGTGTTAATCTGCGCATGCGCAGTTGGTTGTAGTAAGTAAAGTGGCCATTTTGGGGCAGTGAAGGAAGGTATTTGGGGTCGAGATGGGCTATTCACGGTTCGAATGCGTCCTGGAAGGTGTCATCTTGTAGTTCTCGGGTTGTACATTCCGATTTGAGGGATGTTCGCGTCATCTCTGACGTCATCGGTGACGTCATCGGTACGAGTAGTAGCGAAAGTGGCCATTTTCGGGCAGTACATGAAGGTATTTGGGGTCGAGATGGGCTATTCACGGTTCGAATGCGTCCTGGAAGGTGTCATCTTGTAGTTCTCGGGGTGTACATTCCGATTTAAGGGATGTCCGCGTCATCTGTGACGTCATCAGTGACGTCATCAGTACGAGTAGTAGCGAAAGGGGGCATTTTGGGTGCTATGTAGGGGTGTGTTTGGGGTAGAGATGGACTATTCACGGTTCGAATGGGTCGTGGAAGGTGTCAAAGTGAGGCTTGTGTGGGTTAGAGTCAGGATGGCGTGTTTTTAAGTGCAAGTCGCGTCAATCTGCGCATGCGCAGTTGGTTGTAGTAAGTAAAGTGGCCATTTTGGGGCAGTACATGAAGGTGTTTGGGGTAGAGAAGGACCATCCTTGGTCCGAATGCGTCGTGTGAGGTGTCATTTTGTTGCTCTCGGGGTGTACATTCCGATTTGAGAGATGTCCGCGTCATCTGTGACGTCATTGATGACGTCATCGGTACGAGTATTAGCGAAAGTGGACATTTTGGGGCAGTACAGGAAGGTATTTGGGGTAGGGATGCTTCATCCTCAGTCCGAATGCGTCGTGTGGGGCGTCATTTTGTAGCTCTCGAGGTGTACATTCCGAGTTGAGGCATGTCCGAAGCATCTGTGACGTCATTGTTGACGTCATCAGTAGGAGTAGTAGCGAAAGTGGACATTTTGGGGCAGTGAAGGAAGGTATTCGGAGTAGAGAGGAACCATCCTTGGTCCGAATGCGTCCTGGGAGGTGTCATGTTGTAGCTCTCGGGGTGTAGACCCCAATTTCAGGGATAGACACAGCATCTGTGACGTCATTGGTGACGTCATCAGTACGAGTAGTAGCGAAAGTGGGCGTTTTTTAGCAGTGAAGGTTGTTACTTGGTGTAGACATGGACCATCCGCGGTGCGAATGCGTCGTGTGAGGTGTCACCTTGTAGCAACGCCCACCAACGCCATTCTGAATGCTTCAACGCCCTGGTGAAATAGCTCAGAAGCTCTGATATTCCATGGAATTGTCACTAATTCTTCGAAATGCAGTGACGCCCTCGACGCCCGTCGTTACACCTTAATACTCTAAAATAACGCCATGATATAGACCGGAGAGAGAACAACAAGAGCAACAACAACAACAAGGATGACACATGAGAGAACAACAACAACAAGAAGTTTTTTCATGTAGTTTATTCTCCCCAATGTTACATCATACCCACGCTGGGGGAGCCGCGTTGGGTATATTTACAATTCAAGAAGATTCTTTTCCAATCAGAGGCCACCATTTGCAAGTTTCATATTCGTTCCTGTCCGTTAGATGTATTCTCGGCTACTCTCGTCCAATCAGAAGTCGCCATTTCAGAAAGTTCCATCTTCGGCCATGTTCGCTCTGAACCGTTTGTTCTAATCGTCATCGGGCAGGCCAGGATACCGTTGAGGCCACATATACTCAGATAGTTGTTTGTGCATTCTGAGTATCTATCAGTGCATGGGTGAATACTTTCATCCGATGGGGATGGTGGTCAGTTTAACCACGAAGAACGTAACATTGGTCACCCTCTCCACTTGCCATTTTGTGTTGGGGCGTTGTTGTTGGGCCCATTCCAAACTATCCACGCTGTCCAGTTCCTTCAGCATCGTCTCCAGTGACGCACGATGGATAATGGTGAAAGGCTGGTCAAACACCCGGGTATTATTGCTGGGATAAAAGTAACGGAGCTGGTCTGTCTCTTTATGGCGAAGAATGTATCCAAAAGTGAGATTTAACTTGAAGGCTGTATCTTGGTCGTTGAAGATGGCTTCCACGTAGCTACGTAGACGGATGTTTTCTTCCAACCGGAAATTATATAAGTCCAATATCGGGCGATGCCGATGAAAACAGTGTCGGATCATGTACCAATGGCGTCGATACATCTCACGCACTGGATGATCTTCGGGTAAGAGATCGATGGGAACATCCACCGCATCTTCCAGAAAAGGTTCGATGTTGTCAGGCGTATGACTCGAAACCGTAACGGTGGAGTCCGGCTGGAAATCCAGGCTCTTCTGAACTGTGGGTACAGGCGGGCTCTCCGTCATCGCATCACCCGTGGCGTTCGTCTCCCCGGGCTTATCTTCACTGGGTCTGACCTTTTGCGGCTCCTCTTCAGTAGGAAGTTGTCGCCCAAATCGTAGAGACAGGACATGAATCAAACGCTGATGCCGTCTTAACTGACTGCGTCGTTTGAAGAGTTGACCACATTCATAACATTGTTCCTTCGCACCCTTGTGGAGTGAGCGTTCGTGGCGCAGTAAAGCATCTTCCCGATTAAATGACCGTGCGCAGGTTATACAAGAATATAGTGTACCAGTGTCGATGGAGGACTCGTGTCGTCGCAAGTCTTCTGGGCGAGTAAACAGCTTCTGGCAAGTTGTGCAAGAGAACATATCGGCTGTGGATCTGGAAATCATGAACACCGTAAAAAAATTGCCACTTTTATACGTTTTTCAGCGACCTTCGTGTCTTTTCGGCAACCTCCGTGTCTCTTCGGTCATCTCCGTATCTTTTCGGTGACGTCCGTGACTCTTCGGAAGTTAGAGGGGAGGTGACCGGCCTATCGACCAATCAGAAGCCATCATTTCAGAAAGTTCAATCTTCGTTCAGTGTAACCTAAACGTCTTCGGGCAATCCATGATACTGAAGCTCGAAGCTCTTACTTCTCTCATTCAACACTGAGATCAATCTCCATCGGCTCTTCAATCCGCGGCGAATCGACCTCCATGGGTTCTTCTATTCTCAGATGCATTCCGATAGAAACTGAAATATCTGGTCTCGAGAGTGGCGAGCGTGATCCGTGTATAACATTTCGGTGACGACTCAATTGACTGGGATGCTTAAAGGCTATATCACAATCCGCACATGTATGCATGGGTACTTCGTGGCATGCGCGTGTGTGACAACGCAAACTGTCCAAGCGATGAAAGCGCTTCGAGCAAGTTGTGCAAGAGAACATATCGGCTGTGGATCTGGAAATGATGAATGCCGTAAAACTTTCGGCTCTTATAGGCCAACATAGGAGTACCCGGATGTTCTACAGTCAGGGATGTACAAGAACCCGGATGTACCCGGATGTAAAAGTCCCGGATGTAAAAGTGCCCGGATGTTCACGAATGTACTACCATCCCGGACTTCTATCAGGCCCAGGTCCAGAAGCTCTCATGTCCTGCACCGAACTACTGCTCGGTAACCCGTGAGTGAATTAACCACGGTCGCATGCTGTAAAATGCGAGTCGCATAGGGATGGGTCTCCGTCATGGCTCTGCAACCATAGGAATGGGCTTGTGAGATCCAGAGGGACGTGTTAGACCATGTTACACATGCGCGTCTACACGTAGCTCTACGTATGTAGTCCGTGATAAGTACTATTCTGATTGGTTAGTCCAAAAAGAGAGCAACAACAACAACAACAGCAAAGATTACAGGTCAATCCTTTTTATTAGCCCCTCCATCACAGCACATCCACGCTGGGGGAATCGCTATGGGTGTGTGGGATGTCCGCGTCATCTGTGACGTCATCGGTGACGTCATCGGTACGAGTAGTAGCGAAAGTGGACATTTTCCGGGCAGTACATGAAGGTATTTGGGATCGAGATGGGCTATTCACGGTTCGAATGCGTCCTGGAAGGTGTCATCTTGTAGTTCTCGGGGTGTACATTCCGATTTGAGGATGTTCGCGTCATCTGTGGTACGAGTAGTAGCGAAAGTGGACATTTTCGGGCAGTACATGAAGGTATTTGGGGTCGAGATGGGCTATTCACGGTTCGAATGCGTCCTGGAAGGTGTCATCTGGTAGTTCTCGGGGTGTACATTCCGATTTGAGGGATGTTCGCGTCATCTGTGACGTCATCGGTGACGTCATCGGTACGAGTAGTAGCGAAAGTGGACATTTTCGGGCAGCACATGAAGGTATTTGGGATCGAATGGGCTATTCACGGTTCGAATGCGTCCTCGAAGGTGTCATCTTGTAGTTCTCGGGGTGTACATTCCGATTTGAGGGATGT
>JAVTVY010037875.1:0-16097 GCA_036873755.1 Hanleya hanleyi | reverse complement strand
ATAAATTGGACAAATAACAGTTCAGAATCTGAATTTTATGATGAAAATTTAAGAAACATTTTTCGCAGAAAATATGCACTAAATACAAAAAAGATTTAAAATGTGCACATGTGATTCCGTCACGAAATATGATGATTCTGTCACCGCGGCGGACAAGTTTAACCCGTATGATTTCCAAATCAACTCAGCTCTAATGAGAAGGCAAATATTATCATCCTTGGGTATACTGCGTGTTAGTATAGATCGTCATAATCATGTCCATTTCCCAGTGATCCCTTCACGGGCATGTCCAAAGATTACATAACAATAAATCAGCACTATTTCAGGGAGATTTAACATTATTTAACCCTTTCTGGCCTGAGCTTTTTGGGACCTGTCCAGCCCTCCCCCCCCCACCCCGAATTATTTTTCTTACCCCTTGATCTAGAGGGTTGAAACTTATCACACTATACCCTTGGATGAAGCTCTACGAGAAAATGTAATAAAAGCCAATATGACCGCTTTGATCACGTCATCTTCAAAAACGGCAGATTTTTCTAATTTTTTATTTATGCAATTTCTCCGAAAAAGTGCATGAAAATATTAATGTGATGTGAAATAAAATATTTTTTGCCCACTTTTCATCGCGGAAAAGAAGAAATTTTGAAGAAAAATTACGAAAACATACTTTTTCTGGTACCCCATGTGGCCGCCATCTTGAATTTACTCATGATTTTCTCCTCGGAGGGTTATGCAAATAGGGTCAGACCCCAATATAATAAACTATAAAGTTACGGCAGTCCCCCCCCCCCTCCAGGCCTGGTAGGGTTAAGATTTCGCAGATCTAACTATAAGCTATAAGCTATAGAAACGTCTACTTGATGTAAGAAAAATTCTCTAATAGGCGCTGTAAAGTTTAGAAATACCATCCCCACCGTGATTACGTAAAATTGGCAATCATGTATATCGTACCACTCGTGATTCGAGAGTATATTGTAATGTAGATTATCCAATTTCCAACTTGGGATGATCGTATATCGGAAGAGTAGTCAACAGTTATGTTGTAAATTCTTTGGGAAATTCTCGAGGGCCCGGAATGATGTTATGACGGGGAAACAAGACAATAAGTTGGGCACTTCGCATGATAAAATGGGCAAAATTCTACGTTGGGGGGTAACTGCTGGAACCATTCCATGACAATGCACAGTACGGCTGTAGACGTGATTCAGGCCTCATCTGAACTGGCTCCGAGAGATAGATGAAAATATGCCCCCGTATAACAAGTACGTGATAGCTGAAGTGGATAAGTGTAAGCAGATTGGATTCACCGATACGAGAGCCGGACATGGCAAGCAGAACATTGCCCGAGGGATCAGCGGCTTCAGCAGACTACGTGGTTCCCACCAAACCAGGCATTATTATCTGTCTCCACATGACAAAGGGTAAGGTAATTGAACTTTCATGACAAGTAACTCCTTTGATATACCTGTTAACACACACATAACTTTTCGAATTTGCCGCGTCGGTAGCTACACAGAAAACGGAATTGTGAGAGATGCACCGGAACTGTACTTGAACGATGTGAAACTCGAGTCAATCTGCTTTGTCACTTGATTAGCATATGAATTGGGCAGGACCTTATGGGATTCCGGAACGGGAAATTTGTGTGTTGTATATTTGCTGTCAATTTCAGGATAATCATCGTAGGTGTCGCAAATGCCGCTGAATGGGAACAATTATCCAAAAATCCATTTGACTACCAGTGTCATCAATAGAATGATACAAGCGTATCCTCCATTGAAGGATTTCCTCGTCCATAATTATTGTCCCCCGCCGCAACGCGGCCGGGGACTTTAAAATGGTTCTTGCTTCTATGTGTCCGTGCATGCACGGACATGTCCGTGCAAATACTTCGTAAGCAATAACTTTTAAATGCTTTGTCAGATTCCTCCGAAATTTGGCATCTGCATTCTTTGCGACAAGACGTCTCTTGGTATTACGTTTCAGCAAGATCCGCCTGTAGGTGGCGCCACTGGCGTCTTGCTTCTATGTGTCCGTGCAAATACTTCGTAAGCAATAACTTCTAAATGCTTTGTCGGATTCCTCCGAAATTTGGCATCTACATTCTTTGCGACAAGACGTCTCTTGGTATTACGTTTCAGCAAGATCCGCCTGTAGGTGGCGCCACTGGGTCTTGTTCCAATCCTTAGTGTATGTCCGTGCAAATACTTCGTAAGCGATAACTCCTAAATGCTTTGCCGGATTCCTCCGAAATTTGGCATCTGCATTCTTTGCGACAAGACGTGTGTTGGTATTACGTTTCAGCAAGATCCGCCTGTAGGTGGCGCCACTGGGTCTTGTTCCAATCTTTAGTGGATGTTCGTGCAAATGCTTCATAAGCGATAACTCCTAAATGCTTTGTCGGATTCCTCCGAAATTTGGCATCTGCATTCTTTGTGACAAGACGTCTGTTGGTATTACGTTTCAGCAAGATCCGCCTGTAGGTGGCGCCACTGGGTCTTGTTCCAATATTTAGTGCATGTCCGTGCAAATATTGCGTAAGCGATAACTCCTAAATGCTTTGTCGGATTCCTCCGAAATTTGGCATCTGCATTCTTTGCGACAAGACGTCGCTGGTATTACGTTTCAGCAAGATCCGCCTGTAGGTGGCGCCACTGGGTCTTGTTCCAATCTTGAATGCATGTCCGTTCATGTTTGTTCAAATCCTTCGCGAGCGATAACTTTCAAACAATTTGTCGGATTTCTTCGAAATTTGGTAAATGCATTCCCTGCGACGAAACACCGTGGGTGATGCGTTTCAGCAAAATCCACCCGGAGGTGGCGCCACTAGAGTTCGTTCCATTATTCCATGCTGCAAGTGATAACTTAGAAACACTTGGTCGAATTTCTTTGAAATATCCTACATATGTACCTTTCTGGGTAACAAGAGAAACGTTGCGGCTCATCGGATTCTTCTCAAATTTGGCATGCATTTACCATGCCAGGAGCTGTTGCTTGGGATTGCCTTTCGCTCACTTGCACTCACAGGTGGCGCCACCTGGTGGCAACATCACAAATTCGTTTCCGGGTAATAACTTGAGAACTGACCATCGGATTCTTCTCAAATTTTGTATGAATGTACCGTGACATAAGATGTCGCTTGATAATGCATTTCACTGACTTGGTGTCACCTGTCACCTGGTGTCAAAATCTAAATTTGGTTTCGGGGTAATAACTTGAGGACCCTCATCGGATTCTTCTCAAATTTGGTATGCAGATGTCCCCACGATACCATGTTCCTTGGGATTGTATTTTTCCCGCTTCTGCCTACAGGTGGCGTCTCCTGGTGGAAAAATTTGTTTCCGGGCAATAATTTGGCAACTGCTCATCAGATTATTTTCAAATTTTGTATTCATATGTGACCCGCCCCAAATAACATGAACACCGGTGGGCATCTAGTACCGGCAATAACTTGAGGACCCCTTTTCAGAGTCTCAAAGTTCATATGCCGATACCATGACATGGGATGTCATTTGGGATTGTGTTTTGCCTGCTTGCACCTACAGGTGGTGACTCCTTGTGGCAAAGTCTAAATTTGGTTTCTGGGCAATAGGTTGAGGATGCCTTCATATTCTTGTCAAATTTAGTTTGCAGATAATATGCCATGAGTTGTCTCTTGGGGTTGCATTTCGGTTACATAATTTTCATGCTACATGGTAAAGAAAATATATTACAGTAGCAATCAACATTCAGTCAGCCATTCGGAGTTGATCTCAAAACCTGGGAAGGTGGAAAGACCCCTCTGCTTCTTACGCCTGTGAAGTAGCTGTTGCCATCCTCATGAATATCTTCTGAAACCCACAGCGCTTATAAATATTGCTGCCATTTTGGCGGGGGACCTAGCATCCTCTGGCTGCTTGTTATAAGAGCATTAGCACCAAATTCAAACAATAAAAATAAAGGTATAGATAAACATAGTTGATTCATGGTCTGTTTCAGGAAACTAGTCTAACAGTTTCCAATGCCGGCAGTGTCGAACATGATTACTGTTTCGTTTCCGTGGTTCCGTAGCGTCCTTAGTGAGAGAGCTTGTAAACAGAATAGTTTCCAAGTTTCGAACATCCTGGAAATGCAAAACAAATAAACGACAAAGTGCATTCCCTCTGGAAAACACACCAATGTAAACAATGGAAAAGTAGAAGTATGGCTAGCTTTCTCATTCGCGAACAGCGGAGGAAATGCAGACCGACAAGCCGCGAGTATTTGAAGGATTCACAATCGCCAAATGTATAACCTGAAACATCCGAGCTCTCTAGCCTAGAGGTCATCTTGAAAGGAAGTATTTTTGACCAACAGTTTATCCAATTTACTTTTTGACATGGACGATTATATAGTATTTTTAATTAACAGCGTCTTTGGCAGGGTAGAACATCAAACAACGCTGGGGAGGATGAATATCTTGCCATTTGACTCGGGGGTATATGATACACACATGTTAGACTATAGTTATGTCTGCAAGGAACTTTACAGCCCTACTTCCAATGTGATTTTACCTATTTATCGTTTGTTAAAGTGTATATTTCGGCGTAATATATGACATCGAGCGTCAATCGCTGAACATCCAAGCGCCATAAACTCATGATGCTATACAGAGACGCATAAACAATGTCGAAATGATTTTCCCAATGCGAGCTCTTCCAGAGGAGACTGGAATATTCTGGAAGAAAATTCTTGTTAACTCTGCACTGTAAGGTTAACTCGATTTTAGCAAGCTGAAAGTAGGGGAAATAACAGCTATCGGTTGGTTACATAATTTAATTTGCTACATCCTTGTCTATCAACCAGAGGTAACGATGCGCTACCAGGTCATCAATCTTAAATTGCAGCACATTATCGGTAGTATTGATTTGACAGTGCTCCTGTCCTCTTACCTTGGCGATCATCCATCATTATGTAAGGGCAAAATGGGGAGAAGTTACGTCGCGTTCAGCAATATATTCACAGAAAGCTCACAAGGCATCAGCGACACATAACCCACACTTAGTGGTATCTTCAGTGAAAGGGGGGGGGGGTCACGAATACCTCGCAAACTGAGAAAACCCGTTTGATCTTCTTATCTGGCTCTGCCGTAGACCACTCTTAGCTATAGGAAAGGCCATTTACACATAATGTTTTCATTTGTGTTTCCCTGGAAACTAATAAATAATCCTAATATTTAATACATGTATTTTGTACCGCATTAATATCATATATTTTTCATCATATTTCTCACAAACCGAATCGAGTATCAATTCTTATCGGCATTAGGCTAAGCTCCCGTCAATAATTTTCCCTTGAATATACCTCAAGTAAATTATGTAAGTATTTTGACATAGGAGATCTTCCTTGCAGCCAGTACACGCGCCCCAATTGTAAACCTCATAGGACTTATTTTCTCCAATATACATTCTTCACCACAATAGATGGTGCATCGAGAACAATATCAAAATTTGAAGGATAAAAACATTTCTGGCGAATTGAAAAGGTTCTGTCGATATTTTCCCGTACATTCGGGAATCTAAAAGGATTTCTTATTTTGCTAAGCTTTGATCCGCAATCATCCTGCGTTGGAACTCTTGTGATGCCCTATCATTAATCGAAACGAAAGCCGTGGATAATTGAAGAAAAGTGGTAATGGTTGCCTTTTCGACATCAATAACTTTTTCTGGACTCATGGTGAAATTGCCCACTTCTAATTATGTTGCGTGTAAACGTCGCGCTTCAGTTACGGCTGCATTAACACTACCGTGATGTACCCTGCCGAACCTTCTACGCTATCGTCGAAACGACAATAAATCAGAGCTTATAATCCGTGACTTTTATAGAATTAGGCATCATTTCGAGCCTATTTGCATATCCCTTCGAGTAGAGGATCAAGATTAAATTCAACATGGCGACCATGAGGGTGAGGCTGACAAGTAACATTTTCATCGGGCATTTGTTCAACGCGTTTGCCTTATTAAGCGAGAAAGTACCACAAACTCTTCTTGTCCACATCAGATAATTATTGCCTATTTTACTATGAAGTCTTTCCGAAGAAAATAGCATACATAGAAAATTCTGAAAATCTGACAGAAAATCGATAAAAATGTGTTATGATTTTACGAAACTGTCGCTCCATCGAGGATGCTATTTGATTTTCTCTTAAATTTTCTGTGAAAGATTGTCCCATGGATTCAGTCCCCTAACCCAGGGTGTAAGAAAAAATGTTTAATGGCCCCCTCTCTGGGCTGCGGTACAGGCCAGATAGGGTTAACGTATTTAGCTCATAAACCGGGATATTTCCGATATCTTCACAAACGCAGCTTAGATCGAACATCACTTGACATACTTTTGAAAGAATGGCGAAGCGGTACCTTGAATGGATTTGATGTGTTTCGCATCCCCGAAATACGACCACCCAACTCCTTCAGTAGCTCTTGTGAATACACAGTGTATCACTACACCTCCCTCTTTCAAGCTGTTTAATGTAAATCATCCCAACTCAATCGCGAAGAACAAATCTCAGCTCCTCAACCACTGTATGAAGCCACTGATTATCAGATATTGACCTTGTCTCGCTCAAAGTGAACGCCATTGGTGATAAAACTGAGCCTTAATATGGTTCTCCACTAATCTTCCTTAATGTTATGCTATTCGCGTAAACTTATGGAACGCTGAACGTCGGTCGCTACCGACTTTGTTAAACTTATTTGAACTGGGCGATTTAACGCCTATATGGGGAAGAGCCATTTCAAGCCCTCACCGTCATTGTTTACCCCATCGACTAAGGAACTAGAACTTCCCATAATACATCTTGAGTCAAAGATCTGCCAAAAAAATGTATTCAAAAACACGATGATGACGTCATTACGACGTGATATTATAGAAATCCATTGTCTGCCGATTATTCTGTCAAATTTTCCGAATTTATTATTTTTGCTATTTCGTCGCAAAAACCACAATGATTAGAAAACGACTATCTGATGTGAAATAAAATAATTTTTAGAAAACGCTTGAAGCAAAACGAGGAAAATTCAAATTTCCGCAGGGGTATGCAAATACGTCCAAAATGATACCAATATGACATCTTATAAAGTCGCACAGTGTCAGCTATGGATTTTCTGTCGTTTCAGAAATACAGTAAAAAGTTTAGTGAGGGAATAATCCACCTTCAGGCCTGGTAGGATTGAAAGCCTATTTTTACAAGCCAGACCCCATACTTATAGGGCTCAGGATTTCAACCCAAAAGAATACTGATGTGAGGAAATTGCCCATACAGTGGCGAACATATGGATGCTCACCTTATTAACCTAAAGCAAATGGAATCTACTTTTCTTACTCAACGAGAAAAATTCCGATTTTTCAGTATTGAATCTTGTCAAAAGCATGGCGTTTGACGTAAAAATGGCATTCTACGTGGAAACATGGTCACTTTCTGATCTTTAACTCTTCTACGTTATGTTATATCTGACTGTATGAGGAAATCCATTGACAGCCATAATGATTGCAGAAGACAACACATAAATTGGCCTTGACAGATTTTATTACATGAATAATATTAATCTACTAAACTACAAGCTGCTAATAATTCGGCAAGCATAAGACGACAATAGGCATATACACAATAGGGGCATATTTGGCATAGATCTGCACGAGCATAACGAAACAGGAATCTGATATCAAGCAACACGAATAAAGCATGGCCAAGAGCAAATTTGGTTTAATGCATTGTACCATAATGATAACAATATACATGTTTAGTGAAGTCACAGTTTAGATATAACACACTCAGGCCTTCTCGGGCTGCTGCTGACGGCGTGGTACCATTCTTGAAGATACCTGCAATGGCGTTATTGCCCGTATACCAACACTTGTTTTCTCCTCCAAGATTCATGCCAAACGTTTGGTCACTTCCACAACTATGGCGAGCTCCTGAATACTAATTCTGAATGAGAGTAGGAGAGAGAGAGAGAACTAAGGTTTAATATCGCGTTCAGCAATATTTCAGCTATATAGAGACGATCAAACAAAATTCTAAGTGCTCAAACCAATAACTTAGTAATCCAACGCATAAAACATACACACATTAAAACTTGTGCAACAAACCGATTTGTCTCAAATAACCCGTGATGCAATCCTCCCTCGCCCGACTGAAAAGATCTTCCAAAGTAGTCGTTCGATAAAGAGCATATCTTACAATCTTAAAATGTATGCATTCGATAAGAATATGTTTCACCGTGAGATATTCATGGCATGGCATGCACCTTGGGACTGGCTCTTTTTTAGTAAATTTTCGTGAGTTAATCGTGTATGACCGATTCTACATCGCCTGATCATGGTTTGATCGAAACGTTTCCTGCTGTTCAGATGAGTATAGCCTACAGTTTTTTTTAACTCGTGAAATTTGTTATTATTCACAGCATCCCATAACGATTGAAACAGCCGTCTCACATAAGTACAGATAGAGGGTCTGAAAACGCTATATGGGATTCCAACAGGACCAACCTCAGCATCTAGGGCTGCCTTAGCCATTCTATCAGCCTCAGTATTACCTTTGATGTCAACGTGACTAGGCAACCAACAAAACGAGTAAACTTTGGGTTATCTACATGTAAGCGCCGCATACGGTAAATTCAATCCAGGCTAGAGAAGGTGCATGTATCTGTATGTGCACTTATAATTGACCTCCGATGTCATATCAACTTATTGCTACTCGTACATGTATGTTGTAGAACGAATAATCACCGTTGTAAGTCTTTCACTATGGATCAAGCGGGCTTCGTGGTAGTGGGACCTTAATCCAAAGTATACACTGACCGCGTATGCAGACGACCCCGCTCACTGACTTTACACGCCATGTTAATTTTCCTGATGGACGTTCTCCCCGTTTGCGTGAAATTCTGCCTGTGGCAAAAGAAACACACTTGATGATTTTTGGTTAAAGTTTAGGGATCAAGAGGCAGGCAGTTTCCTAAAGTGTCGATTTCTATGCCCAGAAATGTTAACCACGTAAAGGATCGACTACCTTTGTTCAGTTGAGTTTAAATCTCAATGATCGGAGAAGGATATTATTTCAAAGCTAGGGGCATATACTGAGCATTCAGCGAGAAATCTTAAACACTCAAATTACGAAAGTGAATCATGCGACAGACACTCTGTGGGAGACGATAGAACACACCAGGGGACTTGCGTGCCCTAGATGGAAGGGTGGTGTCTATAAGAAACGAAGGATCGGAATCACCAGAGAAAGTCCACTGGAAACACGTGTAGTCGTATTGAGAAGGATAACTAGCAATGACATGGTATGCTCTTTTTAAGGGTTTGTATCCCACCTGAGCGGACTTCGTGGCTGAGCGAAACGCATAGCTGAAATACAAATCGCCACAGGGATCAGTTTCTTGTGATGTTTTTAGAAATATGCACTAAGTATATTTGCCTGTTGGAAGTGAGTGAGTGAGTAGGATTTAACGTCGTTTTCAACATTTTTTCGGTCATATCATGACGGTGCCTACATGTGCCAGAACGCGAGAGTGTCCACAGTTCCTATTATCCTGGACACTGATCAGCCCAGCCAGTACAGCTCTCGATCACCCATCCAAGTATTGCCCACGCTCAACGTTGCTTAACTTCGGTGATCTGACGAGAGCCGATGTGTCCAATGTGATACGCCGTACTGAATTGTGATATGTCTTCTCGTCAATACGTCGGCATCTTTTCCCACCACCGCTGTTCAGTGCGGTACAACTCCAAAACGGGGAATGTTCCCAAATTGGGAAATATATTTCCTGAACAGGAAAACTTTATAAAACAGGGAACTTTCGCAAATCGCGAAACATATTTCCCGAACAGGAAATCATTAGCAAATATGAAAATATGGTTGTTCATTCATAAAATTGCAAACAACAAAAATATTATCCTCAAATGTCCTCAAAATACCCTTACAAACCAATAAGCTGGGGAATTTGTGGGGTTTATGTCGGGCAAGCTATGTAGGGATCACGTGGGGAATGTGTAGGACAGCCAATGTGGGGAATGTGTAGGGATTTGGTAAAATCCCCACATTGGACTTAGTCATGGAAAAGGAGTTTCTTAATGCTGCTTAGCTGAATTAAATCCCCGCACTATCCCAACCTCAGCCCCACGTGTTCCCTACATGTGGGGATGATGCGGGGAACTATATTTAAAGCTGGTATGGAATCGACCCACAATATTCCTGCAGTAAGTCCAGCATGGTACAGAAAACCCCACAATATCCCCATGTGGGGAATCTGCGGGGTAGAAAAGCCCACAATATCCCCACGTGGGGAATCTGCGGGGCAGTACTTCCAGCATGGGACAGAAAACCCCACAACATCCCCACGTGGGGAATCTGCGGGGCAGTACTTCCAGCATGGGACAGAAAACCCCACAACATTCCCACGTGGGGAATCTGTGGGGCAGTACTTCCAGCATGGAACAGAAAACCCCACAATATCCCCACGTGGGGAATCTGCGGGGCAGTAATTCCAATATGGGGCAGAAACCCCCCAAGGAGGTATGTCAACATCCCCACAGTAACCCTACAATATACCCACGTGTGGGGATGGTGTGGGGTTGTCGCCCCCGAATGTACCAACAATGGGTTATTTTCAGGGTAGTTATTTGGGAGTCGGGAATGAATTGGGCAGAGCACTCTGCAGTATCGATCTCCACAAATGGGGAAATTACGGGGCAGGGTGCACAAAACATCATCTGTACAGAATTCCTGGGGTGTGGGGGAGGGGGCATCTTCTATCTGAAAGGGCATGTCATTTGTACAGACTGTCTAGATTGTCCGGATTCCTCCTGCAATATCATCCATCCCTTAAAATAACCACCAGCAGAAGCAAAATCCATGCGTATTTCACCTTTTATTCTTTAACAGCATAAAATATACATTGTACCATGTCTTAAAACACCCGAGCACAAAATAGGAAGCACATTGAAAGTCTGTGTCAAGTAGAATGGTTTTTCATTCCTCAAAGGTTTAAAAAAATCTGTCTTGGTCTTTTCCCACCTGTTGTGGGATGGCCTTTAGCATCCCTTAGAGGACTGTCGTCACCCCTTTCCCCACAACTGGTGGGACATCCCATGTCTTAGAAATGAACAGGATATCACAGTTTTATCTCAGACATGCAGTGATGATAAGATTTCCTCACCTCCAGGTGTAACTTCCTTTCCTTGTATGAGAGGATAACTGGTATTCACATGAGGTCCACAAGCCAATCTAATCCATTATCCTGTTACCAATTCACACAATGAGTGGGGTCCAGTATTTGCCTGTTCCTATAGATCATTGAAATACAAACACAATTATTTATATTAGCTAAAACTCAATCAGGGCAGTATACATTCTGTAGCAAATTATTGTTACTGCATGAACTGGTTAGGGATACTACCAAAATAGAGTACTCTCGCTGAACAAGAAAAGACAATAACCAATCAGTTCCATCAACTTTTAATGACCCACACAACTGGGATAAAGATTCAATGCTACATGGTCTGGTGCCAATTTTATTTAATAAATTGATTCTGCAGCTGAGTAAACAGCGATTTATCGTTCACACTTTTACACTTCATGATCTGCGACATGTTGGAACGACTGTGGCGTTTGATGGGCCATACCGTTTTTATGTAGATGGCGCTGCGACAAAAATCCCGATGTCATCCAGGCTCTATCCCATAAGGTAAAGCATTAAACAACAACAACGGCAACATTATGAGCGTTTCTTCGACTGCTATCGGGTGATGTGGCCTGATATTCCTGCCTCAGAAAGAGAGCTCGTGAAATCATACGCAAAATGCCACATGTTAACCTGTATATCAATTCGACATATCAATTCATATATCACGATCCTCATAATCGTCTCTGAGCGTAAAGAAAGGTCCACAGATCTGTCAAAAGCCATCGACACAATAATTTACAGTTGGTCTCCATGTTATTAGCTACACTGCCTACAGCACAACTACGTCACAGGAATAATGTCAGGTGATATTTCAAGGATTTTCATTGGCTAACGGCTCTCGGGCTTGTTATAATGGCGACCTCCACAGATTCTTGATCTGGGCAATAGCTTTGATGTACAAAATGTTCTCATTCATTCGAAATTACTAAAAAAGCTGATTTGTTTTCTTTTTCGAATACTAATGATATAGGTCTTTCGATATTAGTAAGCATCGCATTTGAGTTTTCTATTCCTTTAAAGTGGCTAATTTGAATGATTAGTCGCATGAACGGAGCAATAAGTTGCTTTGAAAATCATGGAACAATGAAGCCATATATGTTGTCGAAAGATCCATGCAGTTCAGGGTATGTGTGGATGTCCACATTTTCCATAAATATAAAAAAATTGAAGTTGACATAGCCCTATACCCTATTCGAGGTACAGGCCTATACCTCGATCGAGGTATAATACCCTGATCAAGGGATAATACCCCGATCAAGGTATTTTCCCTAACCTGTTGATTATGTATACTTAAATTTAGTCAACACTTCTGTGATACCCATACCCTCTTCACTGACGACTGTTTCACCAACTACACACAAGTATTCTGGGTTTATTACCACCACTGAGTCAATAGGTTGTTGCTCATTTGTCTGTACGGGTTCGTCTGTACTGGCACACGAATTGGATATTCTGCCTTTATTGAAGAAGCTGTGTAGATGGAAATGATGATAATAAATAAGGTCTTAAGCCACTATCACATTAGATAGTTTAGTTTATATTCAATTTAATTTGTACCCCACTTTAAAATTCAAAAAAATATTTTTCAGCTCCCCTGATTATTTTCTAAAATTTAAATAAAATAAAAATACTAAAGTTATAATATATAAATATATTTAACTTGAAGTTGATAGAAGTCTGTTATTTTTTACAAGTCGACTCACTCAAGCCCCTCCCCAACCCCAAATCCTCAGATTGATGACAGTTGACAAGCAGGAAACTTGCCTCAAACCGCTCGCAGTGTTTTTGATTGTTCAACAACATGCAGCCATGCCGAGTTGCGATAGAGCTAAATATAACAACAATGATTGTCTACGGCACAGGGAAAGAAACTAACCGTCTCTTGGCGTCCACCTTCCATGGGAATAATGTTGGCACCGGATTATGCGAAGCTGGACCAACCACTCCTTCAAAATGTAAGTTCGGGTAAACTTGTTTGGTCCCCATGATGTCGGTTCGCGTCGAACCATTTGAACCCAGTTTCGACGCAACGCATTTTTTCTCTCGGGTGGAAAATGGGTGAAAAGTTACATCCTTCAACCATGGCTATTTCCTCTCTTTGTTCCGTTTTTTAACAGCGACATTGCAGCCCGGAACACAACAGAATTTTTGGGGCATTTTATCGCCGTCAGATTCTGGCCCTACCGCGCAACCAAATTTATCCACAGGCACAAAAGAGCTACAGGACAGGGGGCATAACTCTTGATCTCAGATTATGTGCGTTACCTAGACTTTCCAAGTCAATCTTTACTTTTCTGGTGAGGGGTAAATAAATTTTCCATTAGTAATGCAAGTGAATGAAAAAATAATCTTTTTATACCTATTACGTCTGTTACAAATTATATTAATTTACAGCATAATGAAACTGATATATAACAGAAATTTTGTAGAGGTAAATATATTTTAGGAAACCAATATTTATTTGGATATAGTTGTTTATAAAGGTGATGATCTTGTCTGACCACTCATCTGTCATCACCCTAAAAAGGTGACGAGATTTCATCAACTTTTTAGGGTGATGGCCAAGGATGGCCACTCGTCGTTCATCATGACTGGATCTCATCACCCTTTTTATTGTAATGGCCTGGTTTCATCACCTTTTTAGGGTGATGGATTTTGTCGTCACCTTTTCTCATCACCCGAAAAGGGTGATGACCAGACCCCATCACCACAAAAAGGTGATGGCTCATCACCTGTTTTCTGACTGTGTGGGGTGGCGGATCCGTCTGCGACGCTACTGAACTGAAACTGGCCCAAAATCTTTACTGTTTTAAGAAAACAGAGTTCACAGTCTGCCTGCATGATCCCCACATCTATCTCACACTATATGTGCAAATAAAATATCGCCCCACTTCAACCCCACTATCGTCTTAGGCTATGCATAAAAGAATGCTTGCCCAACAAAATCCCCACGTTTATCTTAAGCTATGAACACGGCGAGCATTTTGCCTACATCATCCCCACGCCGGACTTTGTCTACGAGCGCTGGAAAAAGTCCACCCCACCTAATCCCTACAAACAACTCAGTCGATTAACTCCGAAGTTCATTTTCCCTACACCAACCCCACGTTACACTTTGAATATGTAGCAGATAAAGGTATGCCCTACACCATCCCCACGTGGACTTTGAATTCTCAGAACTGTCGCCCATTCACCCGTCATAATCCCCACATCCGCCCTACATAATCCCCATATTTATGCTAAATTTGCATAACCGTGGACAGCTGCCCCACACAAACCCTACGTTATCCCCACGAGGAAAGTTCCAAACCACGCTTCGCCCCACACGAACCCCACGCGCCCACCAATACCCCACACTTTCCCTACGCAATCCCCACGTTCATGTTTGTAAGGGTAAGCATGTTTTGTAATGTTTCATTATACCAAATAATTATGTTTTCTTATTATGGTTTCAATTGATCGTTAGCCCAGAGTAGGGTTAACCAATGTTTCCATTTCAGGAAACCATCATATTCAGACTGGAATATCTCGGGCTAACAATGGTTAACGATCACGACATTGATCTGATCAAGACATTGATCATGGGATAGCAGTGTGAAAGTGAGCTATGTTTGTGTGGATGGTTAATGTGCAGAGAAGTGCAGTGACTGAGGAAATTAAGATCCAAATTTCATAATATCGCTATTTGAACAATTGAAACCATAATGAGAAAAATAAGTATTCTGTATCATTAAACAACACTAAATTTGCTTATTTAGATGACATTTGAGTATAATATTTGTGTTGTTTGCAATTTATGAATGAACAATCATATTTGCCAAAGTTTTCCTGTTCGGGAAATATGTTTCCCAATTTGGGAATGTTCCCCGTTTTGGAGTTGTATCGTACTGCTGTTATGTTGCGTTTAATAATTCCACACATCCGCCGACATTGGTCGTTTCATTGTGAGAACTATAAACATGATCAATACACATGTATATTAGTGGGAAACTGATTTCTCTGAGATCACAAATATGAGAGTTTGATATAGATATGAGCTTATTCTAATTCAAATGACTTTTCATAAACAGAGCCTCCATTTCCAGATGTTTATTTTTTTCAGTCGATCACTTTGCCGAGTAGAACAAACCTTCAGCAAAATATCGGTACCACGATTTTTTAAAGGAGATGGTATTGTAAGGCGGGGTTTTTGCCCACAGCCAGCCGACTCATAGGAATGTACATTTCTTCTCTCCATCTGTCAATCACAATGCAATGTACAACCGGTCGGCGGCGGCAACTGTCAATCAACGGAGCGACTGATCGTTCGATTTCAACGTTTGACTAGCCCGTAATGTCCACACGGTATCGTGTCATCGGTACACAATATTTATTTTACTGTTAATTGGTTCATAATGATAGCCTAAAATCTTATTTCAGATATACTGAATGCATTTTTTTTTACAAAAAAATGAAAGAGATTGAAATAACTTGTCGACGTCACACATTTTGCCCTCCTGGGATTCGAACTCTGTAAAAGAAAATGTCGAGGCGCTTGTGATCCAACGTGCGTATCCACTACACCACGAGATACGAACAACAGGTTATTTTGTCACTTTAATCTACTTACGAAAACTTCAAACTTTATGAATCATAACTTTTCATTTTTTAGTATGAAGGACTCCTTGGACCAAAAAGATCTTCCAGCAGTGGGGATATAATGTTACCACACAACACCAGGTTAAATGGTGTTTTGGTCCAAGGGGTCCTTCGTGTCTAAATGCGTGTCTGAAGGACTCGATTTAGACTCTTTTTTCACGAAATAGCACAAGCTGTGGATTTCAGTTCCATGTGATAACTATAATCATAACGCAATCGCACTAAAACTTTCACATATTGTGTACTTTTATTTTC